>LNAC01000697.1:843235-863240 GCA_002007465.1 Ailurus styani | reverse complement strand
TGAAACAAGATGGGATGGGGAAGGAGACAAACCATAAGAGACTCCTAATGTCACAAAACAATCTGAGGGTTACTGGGTGGTGGGAGGGTAGTGATAGGGTGGATGGGTTATGGACATTGGGGAGGGTTTGTGCTTTGGTGAATGCTGTGAAAGATGTAAGCCTGATGATTCACAGACCTGTACCCCTTGGGCAAAGAATAAAAATAAAATTTAAAAAAAAAGGAAAAAGAAAATAAGGGAAGAGAGTCCCCTTCCCTCCTTTTCTTGTAGCATTTACTTGAGGAAACTTGTGATTATGGGTGCTTTCTGCCCTTTTTGAAATGTAAAAACTAGATAAGCCTTTTGCCAGCTTTGTGATCCAGGAATGTCTTTCTCAAGGATGTGGGAACCCTGTCTTTGAACTGTTAACACCAAGGAAGACAGCACCCCTCATTTCCCCTTTCTGTGCCAGGCTAGGAGCCTAACCTCAGTGGACACCAAGATCCACGTGTAAAACCACCTCCTGTCATAAAGATGGGAGAATTTGGTTGTCTTCCAGATAAACCTAATAAGCTAACATCATGATCACCCTGATTGCCAAGTAAACATACGGTGAACTGCTTGTGACAAATGGTGCTGTCACGTCTGCTTGCTTGAGAGCTAGTAACTGTCTATCCTGAGAACATGTATGTAATGGGTTGTGTCTGCATGGCTGTGGAAAAGGGTGAGATTTATTTGTCTTTGCATCTCTTGAAAGAATCACGGTGATGGACATCGCGTTGTAGTTAATGCTAATAAATAATAAAAATTGTTTCTTTCCCTACTATCTTTGTGGAGATTTCTAGCCTGGGAGATTTTGTGTTTAATGATATTTCCCCAAAATGACCAAAGATATAGGAGTAATCCCAGTTAAGATTAGTGAAATACAGCCTAGATGAACTGAACTCCCTAAATACCCAAATTAAATAAACAGCTCTATGCCACTAAGATTTCTGTGGCTGTGTGTTACACAGCAATATGACAACAATTGGCAAATAACACATAATTATCAATATTTCTACTACTATTAAACAAATGGCCAAAGAGAAACTCTGGGACTCTCTGTAGTCCCATTTGCATCTGTAAACTCTGTCCCCAAATCTAGACACTCAGTTGAGTCTACGTTCCAAACCACTCTGAAGCCAGATGCCTCCTCTTCCACTCAACTGCCCCTACTTGAAGTCAGAAAGCCAAACTTCCTCTGTGTAACTGTATCCATGCCTCCATTCTCCTCTTCTTCCAACCCTGTCCCTCATGCTGTTAAAGCAAACCCTAAACCCCTGCATGGTTCTGTTCAACACAAAGAGACAACCCATGGAATGGGAGAAGATATTCGCAAATGACATTACAGGCAAAGGGCTGATATCCAAGATCTATAAAGAACTTCTCAAGCTCAATGCCCAAAAGACAGATAATCATGTCAAAAAATGGGCAGGAGACATGAACAGACACTTCCCCAATGAAGACATACAAATGGCCATCAGACACATGAAAAAGTGTTCATCATTATTAGCCATCAGGGAAATTCAAATCAAAACCACATTGAGGGGGTGCCTGGGTGGCTCAGTGGGTTAAGCCTTCTGCCTCCAGCTCAGGTCATGATCTCAGGGTCCTGGGATCGAGCCCCAAGCTGGGCTCTCTGCTCAGCAGGGAGCCTGCTTCCTCCTCTCCCTCTGCCTGCCTCTCTGCCTACTTGTGATATCTCTCTCTATCTCTATCTCTCTCTCTCTGTCAAATAAATAAATAAAATCTTTAAAAAAACACATTGAGATATCACCTTACACCAATTAGAATGGCAAAGATTAACAAGGCAGGAAACAACAAATGTTGGTGAGGATGTACAGAAAGGGGAACCCCTTCACACTGTTGGTGGGAATGCAAGTTGGTGCAGCCACTTTGGAAAACAGTGTGGAGATTCCTCAAAAAATTAAAAATACAGCTACCCTATGACCCTACAATTACACTACTGGGTATTTACCCCAAAGATACAGATGTAGTGAAAAGAAGGGCCCTATGTACCCCAATGTTCATAGCAACAATGTCCGCAATAGCCAAACTGTGGAAAGAGCTGAGATGCCCTTCAACAGATGAATGGATAAAGAAGATGCGGTCCATATATACAATGGAATATTACTCAGCCATCAGAAATGACGAAGACCCAACTTTTGTGTCAACATGGATGGGACGGGTGGAGATTATGCTGAGTGAAATAAGTCAAGCAGAGAAAGTCAATTATATGGTTTCACTTACTTGTGAAACATAAGGAATAACAGGAAGGACTTTGGGAGAGGGGAAAAAAGTGAATTGGGGTAAATTGGAGTGGGAGATGAACCATCAGAGACTGTGGACTCTGAGAAACAAACTGCAGGTTTTGAGGGGGAGGATGGAGGAATGGGTGAGCCTGGGGAAGGTAATAAGGAAGGCACGTATTGTATGGAGCACTGGGTGTTGTACATAAACAATGCATCTTGGAACACTGCATCAAAAACTAGTGATGTATTTTATGGTGAACAACATAACACAGTAAAAATTTTTTAAAATAATAAAATAAAATAAAATAAAATTTCCTTATGTCTGCATCCAAACTCCATTACACAGCACACAAAGACTTCTCTACACTGACATCTGCCTCCACTCCCCACAAAATCCCTGTACACTTCTTCTCCAAATTCCATACCTGCACCCCACGGGGCACACACATTCCAGCCCCTGGACTATTTGGTTAACTCTCATAACCACAGTAACCATGTTTTCTGTGCCCCTGATGGTCCAGTCCATCAACCTTCATGACTATTTGCAACACTAGGTGCTTCACTCATGTACCTGCTCAAGTGTGTCCTCCTCATGAGCTTTTCATGCTCAATCTCTTCTCTGTGCCCATGAACCAGGAGCACCTCTTTATTCCAGGATTGCCACTTCTCACCACCCTCCCATTTACCTCTCTTACCAACCATATGGACTTCCTTCCTGTGTGCCCAGACTCACTAACCACATTCCTTCCTCAAGTGTTTCACATGGATTTCCTCTGCTTGGAACTCTCACCCTCAGATATCCACTCTTCAAAATGCCTACTCACTAACATCTAACATCCTCTACTCCCCCATCCATCTATCTATTTTTTGCCTCTAGAATATAAGTGCTGCAGTGCAGGGATCTTTCTTTGGTTCACTGACGTGTCCAGGTATCCAAAAGGGAACCTGGTACTTAGTAGGGGTTCTATGTATTCATACTTAAGAACTGAATAAGTGAAAGACCTCCTTTCCTTCATCTGAAAAATAAGGGGCTGATTTACTTGGCACTGAGGTTGCTCCCCACTCTAATACTGCAGGATCTAATATAGGTCAACAACCCATCTGCCACCTTCACCTCCAAACAGGCAGATTCACAGAAGCTTCCTCTTCTGAAGAAGCAGGTATACAGACTGTTGTCAAAAGCCTGGACATTTCAGATGTGCAAGATGGCCTCCTCCCAGGTGAGGAAGGTCTTCACCAGTGAGGCCATGAACTCCTCTTTGGACACAGATATAGGAGTGAGAAAGGCCAAGGGCAAGGAACACACTGTCAGTTGGGAGTCACAGGCAGGAGTGTCAGGTAGGAGGCCCCAATATAAGGGACTCAGCTTTGACCATTCTGAATCAGGGCAAGATTGTCTTACCACAACTTTGTGACCCAGAAATGGTGTCAAAGAGACTCCCTCAGCAGCCTCTGCTTCTGGCTCTAGGCCTTCCATGAAGAACTCTCTAACTCAGTGGTTCTAACCTTCCACAGGCATCACAATCACCAGGAAGGCCTGTGAAACACAGATTACTGGGCTCCACCCCCAGAGCTCCTGGTCCAGTAGGTCTGGGGTTGGTCTAAGAATGTGCATTTCTAGGGAGGTGGTGGGGATGCCAATACTGATGTTCCAGGGACCACACTCCAAGAACCACAGCTCTAACCTGCCTCCTTTTAGAACAAGACTGATAACTGACCAAAGAGCACACTTGTGGCCTAGGTGGAAACTCTCTGCTCATTGGTCCACACCCAGGAACTTCCCCACACGTGCTCCTACATTTATTATTTCTGTATATGTGTTTCTCCTCTGCTAAATTCCATGTGCACAAAAAACTAGAGCCCACAGCTACATTTATTAAAATCTGCCCCTATTCTGTAGGTCTCAGGCACCAAACCAGTAATAGGTACAAAAGAAGGTTCACCCCACCACCACCCCTGACAGCCCTTGGCCTTCTGAGGACTGGTGGACAAGCCACGAAACAATTCTTCTGCAGGACCAGCCCTGCTGGACCTCCGAAGAGTGATTTATCACTTCCTGTGCTACTCAAATTTGGCTGAGTTATTATCTGTCTCAATGGGGAATGACAGTAACTAGTCTCCCTGTGACTATCCTCTCCCCAGCCCCATGTGTATGACCCTTTTAACCTGTAAGTAAAACCATGTCCCTCCTCTGCCCAAAGCACGGCAATGGCTCCCCAGTTCCCCACATGGTCTGCAATCCCAAGAGGAAGACCTCACAGAGCTCTCTGACCCTCAACTCCTGCTTCTCTCCCTCTCATTCAGTCTGCTCCAGCCAAACTTGCCTCCTCTGCTCCTTGATCATCCAAGCACTCTGCCAGCTTTTCTCTGGCTGTTCACCCTTATAAAGAGTGAGACACTCTTTCTAAGGGGATCCTCATAGGCTGGTACCCCACCACCTCCACATCTTCATTCCCATCTCACTGCCTATACTGACACCTTATAGAGCATGGCTACATGCCCACAGCAACTCTTGCCCCACCTGTTCTACTTCCTTGTCCCATGCGCTCCACTCCTCTAATAGATGTAGATTATATGGCATTGTAGTTTGCTGTCTCCTGCCAGAACGTAAGCTTTGTGAAGATAGGGATTCTCTCTGCTTTGTATATAGACTACCACCTACCACATACTCCATACCCTATAAATAGTTGTGGATGCATTGAATTAATTAGAGAATAACTGCTTAGATACTAACAAAGCCAGGAAACAAGAAATTGGGGCAAATTTATTTTCACACTTTTCGTGGTGAAATTCACATTTTTTATTTATAAGACATAAACTCCTCATTAGACAACAGTCATAATCCTCTGTCCTTGTTTACATTTTGGGAATCTTCTTAAAATTTAGATACTACTAGTGGTTGGAGGATCATGAGAATCTTTCTAGAGTCAGGGCCTCCCCCAATAGCCATCCATCCTGATGGAAATACCAGTAGAGTTCCCTGGGCCTCTCACCTACCTCAGGGGGACACAGGGAGGAGGAGGGAACACACTCACCTGCAGACCCCCCCAGCAGGCAGCTGGAAGAAAAGAAGGGAGGGGAGATGGGAGAGCAAAGAGCCCCTGCAGCAATCCTCCATTTCCTCGGAGCTGGGGAGACACAGGGCAGGAGGCAGGTGAACACCTCCAGAGAGGAGGCAGGGACAGCACACAGCTCTGGGCTCAGAGCAGACAGCAGGGCTCAGGACTGGCAACAGTACTCAGCAGGGGCACACCCTTTCCTACTGCTCAGTATGCTGATGAGGTGGGAGCCCCACAGCCCTGATGCCAAGAAAGCCCTCCAGACCTTTGGAAACTTTCCCAGCCTGTTCTGCCCACAGGACCAGACCCATCCTGCCGCAGCACAGGTTCCTCCTCCATGTCTTCATGAGTCACAGGACACCACAGATGCCCAGGGACACAGGGCCCAGACTCAGGTCCCTCCCCATGAAGAACATGCCAGCTTTGGCATGCTTTTCTACTCCTGATTCCTCAATATGACCAGGGAATCACTGAGACGCATAAGAGTCAGACTACGTCCTCCTCAAGGACCCTGTGGCTCCCACCACACACACCCTGTCCTGCGGCTCCCCAGCACTTTCCTTCTTGGGACCAAGCACCTGGCCTTACTCCCGGCAAAGCCTCTCTCAGCCTGTGTTCACTCTTGATTGTTCTGAATGATCTGCTACATTTGTTTTAATGAAACAAAGACTGAACTGTCGATGCATGAGAGTGATTGGTTTCTGCCCAAACATCTGGTCAGACATATTGAAACTCTGGGCAAACCCAGGACTACTAGATATACCTGAGCACATCCCATGCTGTTATCCCCAAATGTGCATTTCTGCCAATATCCACTTAGAGTCAAAAATATTGGGAAAACCCATCTTAATTGAAAAATAATGAATGAACAAGGA
The DNA here is from genome assembly GCA_002007465.1 of Ailurus styani. Taxonomy (NCBI): domain Eukaryota; kingdom Metazoa; phylum Chordata; class Mammalia; order Carnivora; family Ailuridae; genus Ailurus; species Ailurus styani. The sequence goes on along the minus strand of LNAC01000697.1, from coordinate 857,036 downwards.
CAAATATTAGCCTCCAGGTCCGTCCCTCACTGCCACCACCTTTCCCTGCCCAACAGGGAGACTCCTCAAGGCCTGAGAGACATTAGGGGAATTTTAAGCAAGGACAGAGGGGAAAAAACCAAATTTATTGAGTACCTACTAATGCCAGGACATGGCCTACACAAGCTGTACTCTCAACACTTCATTCTCACACATGCAACAGAAATGAAGGAAGAAATGGGCCCTGCCATCTAGTAAACTTTTATCCAGGAACTTTCTGGAAGAGGGAGGGTTGGAGGTCAGCGACAATGCTTCCCACACCCCCACACACATCCCAGTCCTTAAGCCCAGCCCAGCCCCGGGCTCCACACAACTCAGGGTGGAAAAGGAGAAGGAAGGGGACCTTGGACTCAACAACGGCCCAACATGATTGGGCCAGAGAGCTTATCTCCCTTGAATGCTGGCCCTTGGATCCCACGCTGGGAGGGGAGGGGAAGGAATGACAAAGCACAGGGAAGATTTTCCTGAAGTACACTGGAAAGACACCTGAAGACATTCCAGGAAGGATACCAAACAGCAAACTTCTCTCCCCCATTCACGCTGCCAGTTCATCAGGCTCAACAAACAGTATTCACTGGCCATGAATGATTTTTCTTGCTCAAGCCATAAATTGCCTAGTGGGGTGTTAAGATTGTACTTTCTACTTTAACAGCCATATACTAACTCTTACCTTTAGTTGCTTCAAGTGCTTTTGAAACACTTGCAGAGAAATATCTAGGCTATAAAACAGTGGCTAAGGTAAAAAAAATTATGAATTTCTAATGTGCCGGTTGGTAGAAAGTATTAAACCCACTTTTTAAAAACCTGTAATAAAGTAAAACTTAATTTACTTTAATTTTTTATGAATCATTTTTATCTGAGTATAATTGACAGACAATGTTATGATATTTTCAGATGATGACACACTGATTCAACAAGTTAAACATTATTCTATGCTCTCTACAGGCATGCCTATCATCTAACTGGTAGCCTATCTCCCATTCTCTTCACCCACGTTGGCCCACACCACACTCCATCTCCCCTCTGGCAACCCTGGGTTGGTGCTCTGTGTTCACAAGTCTGATTCTGCCTTTTGTTTGTTTGCTTATTCATTTGGTTTGTTTGTATTCCACATGAGTAAAATCATGCAGTAGTTGTCCTTTCCAGTCTGAGTTCTTTTACTTAGTATAAAACCTTCTAGGTCCATCACATGTTATCACAGATAGCACAATCTCATCCTTTTTTCTGGCTGCATAATATTCCATTGGGTGTATACATACTACCTCCACCTTGTCCATTCATCTGGCAATGGACTTGTAGATTGCTTCCCTATCTTAGCTATTATAAATAATGTTACAATAAATATGGGGGTGTTTATGCCTTATCAAATTTGTAGTTTCATTATCTTTAACGAGATAATCAAAGATTCATTCTCTCCGTTGAGAGAAAACAGAACAAAGCCTAAAATTTGCTGTGGCTCATAGGCTTCAGGCTTACAGATTACAACACTTCTGCAGCTGCCTCAAGGACTTCCTTTCATGTTTGACTGCTACAGCTTTGTTCTTGTTAGTTTTCCTTCCCTGTGATAATTGTAAGCAGCACCACCCAAAATATGATAGCAATTACCTTATGAACATTGGTCCACCAATATGCATCTGAAAGGTCTCAGGATTAATGTTTACTAGACAGTAGTAAATAACTTTATCTTAACAGCATCTGCCCCTTCAAAGTCCTAGAAGCCTTGCTTCCAAATTCCTTTGAGGCTTGCGCTATCCCTTACCCCGAATAACCAAAAATTATAGGATCAGTAGCAGCTCACAATCTCTACGCAGCTATTTCTGCCCATGGGTCCTGTCCCTGTGTATAATAAAACAACCTTTTGCATGGAAAACTCTCAAAAATTGTATCTTGACCATTTGCTCACCAGCCTCACATGATTTTGGGGCCCAATGTGGGGCCTTTCTTCTTATCTGGACTTCAGCCTCAGTGCAAACTTCCTTTCCTGTACTTCCTATTTCAGGGGCTATTCAGGGAGTAAGGTCTTATCGGAACACTTTCATGTCAATTGCTCAGGCTGCAACCCTCTAGTCCATGGATGCTCTAAGGGAAGGGGGAAAAACCTGCATTTTGACTAGAAGCTAGTACCTGGCCAGAATGGCAATAAGACCCAGAAACTTGTTGCCTTCCCTTTATTCCTATCCTTATAAAAAGCTGTCTTTGTTGAGCACAGGACAGCCACCTAAGTCACTAGGAAGGCTGCCAACCTTAAGACTCTCCTTTGAGGTTTCCTCCTCATTGGTCCAATGTGGTCTCTTCCACATCACTTATCTAACCACTTCTGGCCACAAGACTCCACAAGAGCCAACCAAAACTGAATTAAAACCCAACAAAGGACTGTTTCCTAGGGAAGTTGGCTGTAAAGACTACATGTGCTGGGATGTTACTTAGACCATGATGGATTTCTATCTTCACAATTTTTCATCAGTGTCCTCTAATCATGGTTGAATCACAACATTGGGTAATTTCCCCCTTATAAAACTTTTCTAGTGTTTTCCATGGGTTAAAAATGGCAGATTCTTCATGGCATGTCACAGTTTTTCAGTCAATTCACCAGCACCATTTTGTAGTCTAGAATGCAATGGGGAGGTGGGGGGACAACAGCATCCCTCCTACAAGACTGGTAGTGTTCACAGCAATTTTGTTCTAGGGATGCCTCCAGTCACTTTAACACTGGGAACCTCTGACATATCCTGCATGGGATGTCACCTGGGAATATGGGGGATTTTCTTGTTAACAGACCTTCTCTGCTTCTCCAGGAACATGGGATCTTCTTCAGTCCCAAGGACTCTCCCTTGGGATGCCTTTTAACCCACTAGAATCAATTCAGATTGCAAGATTTAAGAAAGACAAGACTGATTTTCTCTGTAACAGTTCATGGCCTCAGTACTCCTTAGGAGATGAGGGAAAATGGCCAATTAATGAAACACTGAGCTTCAATACGATCTATCATTCAGTTCTCATCTGCAGGAAACAGGGCAGATGGACTAAGGTACCCTGTGTCTAGGCCTCCATGGCCCTAAATCAGGATCCTGACCTTGGCAGAATATGTTTGGCCATTCGCCAGGCTAATTATCCCCCTCCTGACATATTGGGTGATGATTATCTAAACAGGCCTCCTCCTCCTAATAAACGCAGTTTGCCAGAGGAATCACAGGGCATCCCCAACGAAGGGGACACTGACTCTTTCACTGTTCTTCCTCTTAATAGACCCAGGTTATTCTTGTTGTATGTGGGGGTCTTCTGCCTCATTTATTTACTGGGTTAATGGTTTTGATAACTGGAGCCAATTATCTAGTTAGTCTACCTCAGAACAGGGCCTTTAAGGAGTATTCCCATGCAAGTGACGAAACTCCTTTTGTTTCAAGAACATTCCCTGTCTTCTCTGGCCCAAAATGGACTCCCTAATTTCACTTTGTTTTGGTGAGGGGAAAAAAAGCATACATCTGCTCATCTGTCTGAGCTGATGAACTTTCAGAATGGGAGTCCTCTTTTGTCTGTTTTTTTGTTTTGTTTTGTTTTTTTACCAGGTGTTAGCCACTTTTCTATAAAATGTGATCCAAACTTACTTTCGAGACCTCAAAAAGACATTTAAAAAACCATAAGTTTCAATTTTATTACAAGCTTTAAAATCTGGGAGTGATTTGCAAAGAACCTATCTGCTAATTTCAGCCCAGGGTTAATATTTCACAAATTAAGAATTGCTACAGGTGAACATCAGTGCAACGAACAAGTACAATTTCCAAACCCAGGTCATAAACTTACTAACAAACTTACTAGTCATGGTAAGGAACAGTGCCAAAGTCCAGCTGATCCCTTAGTTAAATCAGAAAGAAACCTTTCTTATTACTCTTTGTTAATTCATCCACTCATTCATCAATAAGTATTTTTTAAAACTTTTCTTACCTTTTTATTGAAATATAATGCACACATATAAATATATACAAGTCACAAGTTTTACAGCTCACTGAATTATCACAAAATAAACACACCTTGGTGACCACCATCTAGACAAGTACCTTTGTTTTTTTTTCTTTTTTTTATTACATATAATATATTATTTGCCCCAGGGGTACAGGTCTGTGAATCATCAGGCTTACACCTTTCACAGCACTCACCATAGAACAAACCCCCTCCCGAATGTCCATAACCCATCCACCCTATCCTTACCCGCCCAACCCCCAGTAACCCTCAGTTTGTTTCATGAGATTGAGTCTCTTATGGTTTGTCTCCTTCCTGATCCCATCTTGTTTCATTTTTTCCCTCCCTACCCCCATAATCCCCCACCCTGCCCCTCGAATTCCTCATATCAGAGAGATCATATGATAATTATCTTTCTCTGATTGACTTCTTTCACTTAGCATAATACCCTCTAGTTCCATCCACATTGCTGCAAACGNTAATTATCTTTCTCTGATTGACTTCTTTCACTTAGCATAATACCCTCTAGTTCCATCCACATCGCTGCAAACGGCAAGATTTCGTTTCTTTTGAAGGCTGCATAGTATTGCATTGTATATATATACCACATCTTCTTTATCCATTCATCTGTTGATGGACATCTAGGTTCTTTCCATAGTTTGGCTATTGTGGACATTGCTGCTATAAACATTCAGGTGCACATGCTCCTTCAGATCACTACATTTGTATCCTTAGGGTAAATACCCAGTAGTGTGATTGCTGGGCTGCTAGGGCAGCTCTATTTTCAACTTTTTGAGGAACCTCCACACTGTTTTCCAGAGTGGCTGCACCAGCCTCCATTCCCACCAACAGTGTGGGAGGGTTCCCCTTTCTCCACATCCTCTCCAACACTTGTTTCCTGTCCTGTAAATTTTAGCCATTCTGACTGGTATCTCACTGTGGTTTTGATTTGTATTTCCCTGATTCTAAGTGATACTGAGCACTTTCTCATGTGTCTGTTAGCCTTTTGGATGTCTTCTCATTGTCTGTTCATTAGAAATGTCTGTTCATTAGACCAAGTACCTTTGAAGTACACTACCTCTCCTCCCCAAAGTCATCACTGTCCTGATTAGTATTTCTTGATTTTTTAAGTTTCATATAAATGGAATTACACAATATGTAATATTTTTTGTCATGCTATGGTAGTCCATTGTTTGAACATACTGCATAAGAAATGTCCTACTGTTTTTAGAATTTGGGGTGTATCCAGTTTGAGACAATTATGAATAATGTTATTGCAGACATTCCTTGGTGTCTTTGGTGCACATGCGAATGAATTTTCTTGGGGCACGCCTAGTTGTGGAATCGCTGGGTATGCCAGTGTTTAGCTGTACAGCAAATGTGGACTGTGCTAGGAAATGGTCTTACATTCACACCCCACCAAGGCCTCAGAAAGCTGCTTCACATCCTGGCCAGCTTTGCAGTTTTTGCCACTCTGGTGGTGCTCAGGGCCATCTCTTCATGCTTCCAGTATGTTTCCCTGAAAAGGAGATGGGGCATCTGTCCATCTGTTGGTAGGCCTTTCTGCTGCCCTCATTAGTAAAGTAATTTCTAGCCTCTTGCCCATTTTTTTAAGTTGGGTTGCCAATCTTTATTTTTCACTGATTTGTATCATTCTTTGTATATCTGGATGTGAGTCCTTTGCCAGTTATATGTATTATAACCACCCTCTCCCACTCTGGGCCTGGCCTTTTCATTGTCTTAATGTGTTTTTTGATGAACAGAAGCTTTAATTTCAGTGTTGTCCACCTTATCAATCTGTTTTATGGTTGATGCTTTTTATGTCCTGTTTAAGATATCAGCTCCTATCCTAAAATTGTAATCCCCTTCTCCTATTTTGCCCATCCCTCCCACCTCCTCCCCTCTGACAACCACCAAATTGTTCTCTGTGCTTATGAAGTCTGTTTATCTTTCAATCAACATATATTCTTGAGTGGTGATTATAAGCCAGACACTGATCTAGTGCTGGGAATATAATGATGAATGAGAAAGACAGAACACTGCCCACATCTAGTATGGAAGGCATGAAATAAATAATTGAATGTCTACTTTGTTGTAAAAAAGTAAAGAAAAGAAAAAGAGAAGGGAAAAAAAGAAAAGAAAAGAAACCTTGCCTTCCATTAAGAGAGAAAAACATGCAAACAATTGTGCTTCAAGAAATTTGCATAGAAATAGAAAATGCTAAAGTCTTTACCACAGATGAAATTGAAAACATTCAACTTAATAATTCAATCCAAGGAACACCAAATACTAAATTGAAACAAAGGTAGGCCTCAAATATTTATTTCCAACTCTGCAACTAGCAGAGCCCAAGAATTTCAGGTGTGGAAATTATCTGTAGGCAAACTCTCTAAAAACATGAATTCGTACTCTGTAATTTTAATACAATGCAGACATTTCTGCATTGTTTAGATTTTAGAAGGGCACTATAAGGCATCAGGGTCTCTTTCCAAAGTCAAATACTCTTGATTTTTGGTTGGCAACAATGACGTCTTTACAAATTAATACGTTTTCAGATACACAGGCAACACAATCCCACTTTCTGTCTGGTCCAACTTAATGTCGGTTTGTAGAATGACTTGACATTAATCTCTCGATGGCCTAAATGGCACAAAAGTTACTATTGCCTGGACATGTCCACATTTTTTCACCATCTCCTCAGCATGAACTGTCTCTCAATCACTTCTCCTTCATGCCCCATCCCCATGAAAGTCTCCAATCCCCAGGAGATGCACAGATGGCCACTCTGGAAGCTTTCCTGTTGTTCATCTCCAGCTCCCCCTACTGGGGGCCAAAGTGGCAGTCTTATTGTGAAGAATTGTAGGAAGAGTAATTATTTATCAATTCATTTTTGTGCACTTTCAAGTAATTTAAAACCTGGTATAGAGGGTGCTTTCAGACAATAGGCTTGAGCCCTGGAACTCTAAGGAAGAAAAGCCCGCGGTGACGACCAGGCTGAGCGCAAACAGGCCCTCAGGAGACCCATCTTGAAATAGCCAGAAGCCCTAGCTGACCAACGGGCTACTTATATATGGGCACGGGTATCTAAAAAGGAAAATTCCATATGTTCCCAAGCCTCCTCACACCCCCACTTCACTGTAGCCCCCACCACTGCCCCCTGGCGGACAGTCTCTCCTTTGGAGTCCTGCCCAATGCTCCTCACAGTGTACTCAGTAAATTTCTATCTCCTGTGTCCTGCCTCAGGTGAATTCTCTCACTACCCGAGCTGCCGGTCCCACACCGGTAACTTCTACAACTGCTCTACAGACTCTTTTCTGGAAGGTAGTAGAATATGCAGCAGTGGAAAACGACACTTTATTTCCACAGGAAGAAAAAGGATTAGCATACATAATAATTGGATGCATCAAGTAAATTGTAACAAAAAATTGAAGTATGTGCCCCAGAACCCTACATTTTTATCAACACTGCCATTTTCCTGCAAGAAGAGAACCTCAAAGAAGTCACTGGTTTTGCTTTCAGTGAATTAGGAGTCCCCATGTTTGTATAACCAAATCTTTGAGAAAAAGCACCAGATGAAACTCTCACACTTTTTAAACTAAAACAGTGACTACCTAAAGTGCACACAGCTCTGCACCCTTATCCACCTGCTCAAAGTCAAATCGCCAGCAATTTGCTGAAAGGAGCTTACTTCTACTTTGGTATTATTACCACAATAACTAAAATTTTCAACAGGAAAAACATTTAATTACAAATAAGAGAATGACAGCCCAAGTGAAGTTCTTTTACTACAGTGTTCAATTTTCTGGTCAACCCACATTGTGGAGATATAAGGAAAACCACCATTTTCATTCCCAAGTTTTATTCAAGAACTCTTACAAAATATCCCAGATACGTGAGTTATAATCCTCTCCTTCCTCACCCTGGTTAATCTGGAAGTAACACAATTAGTAACTCTCTCTGCTGTTAGCAACTACGTGCAAACAATATTCTTCAAGTATTTTTTGGTAAGTTATTTCAAATTCCTTTATGGAAAAAGGCAACTCAGAAGTTACAGTAAACTTGCTCTTGCCCCTTTCAGTGTTTCACCAAGACTCTCAGCTTTTCCATTCACTTTATTTCTTGAAGAAACTGGTTAAAATTGGCAGCATGATGCAGTCAAGGGTAAATTTCAGAACTTGCTTCCCTTTTTTTCCCCCTCCCCTCAGCATAAGCTTTTCCACAGGCACCATGGAAGCAGCAGAGGCAGATACGGGGTTCTCTTCTGTCTGAGCTTTCATCCACCTCCAGCCTTGCTGGCTTCACCTCACATCTTCTGCCTCCCCTTCCCACTCCTCCTATTTCTGCATCACCATGGGGGCAGCTTGTACAACCAGCTCCTATACCATCCTGGGTACCCCTGCCATCATTGTCTCCTAAACCTCCTACCCTCATTCTCAAAGCAAAGACCACCCCTTTGGACCTAAACTCCTCACTTCAGATTTCCCTACAGGAGTCCCAGGATTTTTTTTAAAAAATGACAATGGGGAACAAATTGATTGACTTTTAAGTATATATAAGTGTGAAATATTCTATATTAAAGTCAATTTGAGTTTGTTGGTTTAATTAAGATAGACATGTCTTTGGAGGTGTCAACATAAAATATAAAACTTTTATTCTACCAAGGCTTGTTGACGGGCAAATAAGATCATGTTATCTCTTACAATTTGTCAACAAAAGATGCTTCAAATGATGGTTAATTTTGTCTGTCTCAAAGTTTTCATGGGTAGTTGTTAAAATAGCTTTCACAATCTTTGGTAACCTGAAAATTTAAAGTTTTATTTGGATGACAAGTCAGATTGAATTCATTGGATACTTAAGTATTTTCCAAATAAGATAAAATAATGAAACATTAATTACTAAACATAAGATTTATTTGCTTTGGCTTCCTATTGCAGAGAAGCTGAGGATACTTGGGTATGTTGGTGAATATACTTTATGCTTTATCAAAAGATTGTACTATGGAAAAACATGTTTTTAGAAAGTATAAAATGTATTCATAAATTCCAGATCTGAAGAATTCCAGTGGAACACAGAGTTCATAATTGGTTGCTACTTAGTTTTCACAGGAGACTGTTTGTAACAGTTAAAATTCTGCTAAGTGTTATTATCTAAATGTAGTTATCTGATGAAAATAAGGAAAGCAACTCTGTTTGCAAGAAAAAAATGTGTTTTGAAAGCAGGAAGATGACAGAGGAGTAGGAGACTGATTATCATTAGGTCCCAGAAATTCACCCAGATAGCTATCAAACTATTCTGAACACCTACAAATTCTACAGGAGATCGAAGAAAGGAGAACAGCAATTCTAGGAACAGAAAATTAACCACATTCCGGAAGGTAGGACGTGTGGAGCAGTGAGCCTGAAACAATGGGAAGATAGACCCCGGGGGAGGGGCAGCTCCCAGCAAGTGAGAGAGCAGCAGAGCACAGACTCAGAACTTTTAGAAGTCGGCTCCACTGAGGGACGTCACCCCAGAGGCTAAGTGGGGGGTGAAGCCCTTGTGGGGACAGTGTGGTCTCAGGACCCACAGGGACACAAAAAGACCAGGGGTGTCTGAGCACGACAGAACTCCCAGGTATAGAGAGAAGCCGACTGGAGATACGGAGCCAAGCTGAGAAGATGTCTCTCAGGTCGGGGTTACCTTGGGCCATGATCCAAAGTACAGTCAAGTCACTGCTCTGTGAGTCAGGGGCAGCAGACCCAGAGAGACCCCCTCCTTCCTCCTCTGGGAGGAGTGGCGTGGGAGCAGCTGCAGGAATCTGCCGGGTTTGGAGATTCTAACTGAGGCTGCGCACCAGAGATAGTGATGCTTGGTCAGGCCAGGTGAGCTTGGAGTATGGTCAGAGCCCAGGGAGATGGGAGGGATGGACTGCTTTTCTCTGAAGGCACACTGAGGAGTGAGGCCCCAAGCTCTTGGCTCCTCTGGGTCAGAGACTGGGAGGCCACCATTTTCATTCCCGTCCTCCAAAGCTGTGCGGAAAGCGTTCAGGGAACAAAAGCTCCCGAGAGTGAACCCGAGCAGATTACTTAGCCTGGCCCCTGGCAAGCGAGGTGCGATTCAGCCCTGGGCAAAGACACTTGACACTTGAGAATCACAGGAGCAGGCCCCTCCCTCAAAGACAAGCAAGAAAATCCAGCCAAAGCCAAGTTCAAGTTAGCTGAGAATTGGGAAAGTAACGGATAGAATAAATGGCTTTATCACCATGATTGTTTAGTCGTTCAAAGCTAAATTCTTTGAATTTTATTTTTTATTTTTTTCTTTTAAATTTTTTCCTTTTTCCTATTTTAACGTTTTTAACTACTATATCTTATCAACATTTTTTAATCTTTTTTAATATTCATTGTTATAGTCTTATTTTATCCCTTCATTGTGTTTAACCTTATTTTTTGTATACATATAGGGTCTGTTCAATTCACCAGTCTAATAAAGAGAGATAGAGATAGAGTCAGAGACAGAGATAGATATAGAAAGAGGAATAGATAATATAGATATAGATATAGGATTTGTTTTATTTTTTTGTTTTGTTTTGTTTTTGATTGTTTGATTTAGTTGTTTTTTGTTTTGTTTTGATTTTTGGTTTTTTCCCAATTTCTTTTCCCCCCAGTTTCAGGTCTCTTCTGATTAGGTTAGTGTATATTTCTCTGAGGTCATTGCTACCCTTTAGTATTTTGTTCTAGCATCCATCTATTCTTATTGGCTTAAAATGACAAGGCAGAAAAAATTAATACAAAAGAAAAAAAAAGAACAAGAGGCAGTAATGATGGCTAGGTACCTAATCAATGCGGACATTAGTAATATGACAGAACTAGAGTTCAGAATGATGATTATTACAGTGCTCACTGGACTCAAAAAAGCAAGGAAGATAATAGAGAATCCCTCACTAGAGAAATAAAAACCCTTTCTGGAGAAATAAAAGAACTAACATCTAACCAAGCTGAAATCCAAAAAACCTATTAATGAGGTGCAATAAAAAATGGAGGCTCTTACTGCTAGGATAAATGAAGCAGAAGACAGAATTAGTGATTTAGAAGACAAAATGTCAGATATTAATGAAGCAGAGGAAAGGAGAGACATACAACTACTGGAACATGAGGGGAGAATTTGATAAGTGAGACCATAAGATGAAACAATATTAGAATAAATGAGATCCCAGAAGAGAGAGAGAGAGAGAGAGAGAGAGAGAAAGGGGCAGAAGGTATATTGGTGCAAATTATAGTACAGAATTTCCCTAATTTGGTGAAGGGAACAAGCATCAAAATCCAGGAGGCACAGAGAACCACCCTCAAAATCAATAAAAATAGGTCCACACCTTAGTGACAAAGACAAAATCCTGAAAGAAGCTCAGGACAAGAGGTCTGTAACATACAATCATAGAAATATTAGACTGACAGCAGACCTATCCACAGCGACCTGGCAGGCCAGAAAGAACTGGCATGATACACTCAGGGCACTGAACGAGAAAAATATGCAGCCAAGAATACTATATCCAGATAGACTGTCATTGAAAATACAAGGAGAGATCAAAAGCTTCCAGGACAAACAAAAACTAAAGGAATTTGCAAACACCAAGCCAGCCCTACAGGAAATATTGAAAGCGGTCCTCTAAGCAAAGAAAGCCTAAAAGACACATAGACCAGAAAGGAAGAGACACAATATACAGTAACAGTCACCTTACAGGAAATACAATGGCTCTAAATTCATATCCCTCAATAGTTACCCCGAATGTAAATGGACTGAATGCTCCAACTAAAAAACACAGGGTATCAGAATGGATAAAAAGCAAGACCCATCGATATGCTGTCTACAAGAAACTCATTTTACATACAAAGACACCTCCGGATTTAAAGTGAGGGGGTGGAAAGCAATTTGCCATGCCAATGGACAGCAAAAGAAAGCTGGAGTGGAGTGGCAATCCTTATATCAGATAAATTAGATTTTAAGCCAAAGAATTTCATAAGAGATGAAGAAGGACACTATATCATATGAACAGGATCTGTACAACAAGAAGATCTAACAATCATAAATATCTATGCCCCTAACATGGGGAGAGACAATTATGTAAAGCAGTTAATAACAAAATCAAAGAAACACATTGACAATAATACAATATTGGTAGGGGACTTTAACACCCCCCTTACTGAAATGAACAGATCATCTAAGCAAAAGATCAACAAGGAAATAAAGGCCTTAAATGACAACCTAGACCTGTTGGACATCACAGATATATTCAGAACATTCCATCCCAAAACAACAGAATACACATTCTTCTCTAGTGCACATGGAACATTCTCTAGAATAGACCATATTCTGGGTCACAAATCAGGTCTCAACAGTTACCAAAAGATTGGGATCATTCCCTGCATATTTTCAGACCATAATGCTCTGAAACTAGAACTCAACCACAAGAGGAAAGTTGAAAAGAACTCAAATATATGGAGGCTAAAGAACATCCTACTAAAAAATGAATAGGTCAACCAGGAAATTAAAGAAGAATTTAAAAAAATTCATGAAAACAAATGAAAATGAAAACATAACTGTTCAAAATCANTACAAATTAGGCCCAAACTAAAATTCACCTTGGCACAAACTAATTTTTTTTTCCTTTCAAATGACCAAGATCTTGCATTATAAAAATTGTGAAGCCCTGGTGGTCTTTTCAGGAATTGGAATAGATCACTGAAGCCTGGGTTGCTTTTCAGCCCGGGCCTGTCCACGTTATTTTACATGTGGGATGGGCTTGACTAGCTCATTCAAGTCCAGGGAGACCTGGTTCAACCTCAGCAACCTCTTCTACACAACTACAACACTGCCTGTTATCAAATTGCTGGAAAAATCGTAGTAGTGAGATGTTTTTATGCTGTTTTTTTTTAATTGAAGAAATAAATCTGGTAATAAAAAAACACAACTTGAAAAATGTTTAAAGAAAACAATGTGAAAATAATGGAAAAGGTAAAAAGGCTAATTTGAAAGACTGATATAACCATAATCAGATTTGTTGCCCATGTAGGTTTATGCCAGTATACAGACTTTCTCGCTAATGGCAGGGAGCAAAAAATGTAAGCCATGTAAAAATACCCAACCTGTACCTGTGCCTTCCTATAAAATTAAATTTATATTGCAGATGTAATAAAAAAAAAAAGATCAGAGCAGAAATCAATAAAATAGAAACCAAAAGAACAGTGGAAGATATCAATGAAACTAGGAGTTGGTTCTTTGAAAGAATTAATAAGACTGATAAACCTCTGGCCAGACTTATTCAAAAGAATAGAGAAAGGACCCAAATTAATAAAATCACCAATGAAAGAGGAGATATCTCAACCAACACCAAAGAAATACAAACAATTCTAAGAACATATTATGAGCAACTCTACACCAGCAAATTTGACAATCTGGAAGAAATGGATGCATTTCTAGAGAAATATAAACTACCAAAACTGAACCAGGAGAAAGTGAAGACCTGAATAGACCCATTACCAGTAAGGAGATTGAAGCAGTCATCAAAAATGAAAGACATCAATGTGAGAAAGGAATCCATCAAAATCCTTGAGGAGAACACAGGCAGCAACCTCTTCAACCTCAACCGCAGCAACTTCTTCCTATCAACATCACCAAAGGCAAGGGAAGCAAGGGCAAAAATGAACTCTTGGGACTTCATCAAGATGAAAAACTTTTGCACAGCAAAGGAAACAGTCAACAAAACCAAAAGACAGCTGACAGAATAGGAGAAGATATTTGCAAATGACCTATCAGATAAAGGGCTTGTATC
>LNAC01000697.1:824488-843114 GCA_002007465.1 Ailurus styani | reverse complement strand
CTCAAAAAATTGAAAATAGAGCTACCCTACGACCCAGCAATCGCACTATTGGGTATTTACCCTAAAGATACAAAGGTAGTGGTTCTCAGGGGCACATGCACCTGAATGTTTATAGAATCCTAATATCCACAATAGCCAAACTATGGAAAGAATCTAGATGTCCCTCAACAGATGAATGGATACAGAAGAGGTGGTATATATATACAATGGAATACTATGCAGCTATCAAAAGAAATTAAATCTTGCCATTTGCAACGACTTGGATGGAACTAGAGGGTATTATGCTAAGCAAAATAAGTCAATCAAAGAAACAAAATTATCATATGATCTCTCTCATATGAGGAACTAGAGGGCCAGGTTGGAGGGTCGTGGGGTGTAGGGAGGGAAAAATCATGAAACAAGATGGGATCAGGAAGGCGAGAAGCCATAAGAGACTCCTAATGTCACAAAACAAGCTGAGGGTTACTGGGGGATGGGAGGGTAGGGACAGGGTAGATGGGTTATGGACATTGGGGAGGGTTTGTGCTATGATGAATGCTGTGAAAGGTGTAAGCCTGATGATTCACAGACCTGTACCCGTAGGGCAAATAATAATTTTAAAAAATAAAAAAAAATGTGTTTTGATGAGACGAGTATACGGAATGGGAATACATTTTGTTGAGGGGGGAAAACATGTAATTTTGTCTAAAATAGCACTGTTTAGAGAGAAAAGGCTTAGGACAAAATCTTAACGAGAAAAAGTTGTACTTTTTAAATTAACATACAATTTTTTTTGTTTCAGAGCTACAGATCTGTGATNAAAATAGCACTGTTTAGAGAGAAAAGGCTTAGGACAAAATCTTAACGAGAAAAAGTTGTACTCTTTAAATTCACATACAATTTTTTTTGTTTCAGAGGTACAGATCTGTGTTCATCAGTCTTACACAATTAAAAGCACTCACAGTACCATATACCCTCCCCAATGTCCATCATCCAGCCACCCCATCCTCCACTCTTCAGTTTGTTTCTGGAGATTAAGAGTCTCTAAATGTTTTTCTCCATTCCTGGTTTTGTCTTGTTTCATTTTTTCCTCTCCTCCCCTATGATTCTCCGCTATGTTTCTCAAATTCTGCTTATCAGTGAGATCATATAACAATTGTCTTTCACTGATTGACTTTTTTGGCTTACCATATTACCCTCTGGATCCAGCCATGTTACTGCAAATGGCAAGATTTCAATTTTTGATGGCTGCATAATATTCCATTATACACCCCCACACACATATTCATTATCTATTCATCTGTCAGTGGACATCTAGTTTCCATAGTTTGGCTATTGTGGACATTGCTGCTATAAACATTCGGGTGCACGTGCCCCTTCAGATCACTACATTTGTATCGTTGGGGTAAATACCCACTAGTGCAATTCCTGGGTCATAGGGTAGCTCTATTTTCAACTTTTTGAGAAACCTCCATACTGTTTTCCAGAGTGGCTGCACCAGCTTGCATTCCCACCAACAGTGTAGGAGGGTTACTTTTTTTCCATATCCTCACCAACACCTGTTGTTTCCTGACTGGTTAATTTTAGCCATTCTGACTGCCGTGAGGTGGTATCTAATTGTGCTTTTGATTTGTATTTCCCTGATACCAAGTGATGTTGAGTAGTTTTTCATGTGTCTGTTGGCCATTTGGATGTCTTCTTTGCAGAAATGTCTGTTCATGTCTTCTGCCCATTTCTTCATTGGATTATTTGTTCTTTGGGTGTTGAGTTTGATATGTTCTTTATAGATTTTGGATACTACCCTTTATCTGCTATGTCATTTGCAAATATCTTCTCCCTTCTGTCAGTTGTCTTTTGGTTTTGTTGACTGTTTCCTTTCCTGTGCAAGAGCTTTTAATCTTGATGAAATCCCAGTGGTTCATTTTGCCCTTGTTTCCCTTGACTTGGGTGATGTTCCTAGGAAGAAGTTGCTGTGGCTGAGGTCGAAGAGGTTGCTGCCTGTGTTCTCCTTAAGGATTTGGATGGATTCCTTTCTCACATTAAGGTCTTTCATCCATGTTGAGTATATTTTTGTGTATGATGGAAGAAAATGATCCAGTTTCATTTTTCTGCATGTGACTGTCCAATTTTCCAACACCATTTATTGAAGAGACTGTCATTTTTCCATTGAACATTCTTTCCTGCTTTATTAAAGACTAGTTGACCATAGAGTTGGGCTCTCTCTTCTGTTCCATTGATCTATGTGTCTGTTTTTGTGCCAGTACCATACTGCCCTGATATTTACAGTTTTGCAATCGAGCTTGAAGTCTGGAATTGTGATGCCGCCAACTTCAGTTTTTTTTTTCCAACATTCCTCTGGCTATCCAAAGTCTTTTCTGGTTCCAAATAAATTTTAGGGTTATTTGTTTCATTTCTGTGGGAAAATGTTGATAGTATTTTGATAAGGATTGCATTAAGTGTGTAGATTGCTCTAGGTAGCATAGGCATTTTCACAATATTTCTTCTTCCAAATTATGAACATGGAATGTTTTCCCATTTCTTTGTGTCTTCCTCAATATCTTTCATGAGTACTCTATAGTTCTCTGGGTACAGATTCTTTGCCTCTTTCATTAGATTTATTCTTCAGTATCTTATGGTTTGGGGTGCAATTGTAAATGGAATTGACTCCTTAATTTCTCTTTCTTCTGTCTTGTTGGTGTATAGAAATGCAACGGATTTCTGTGCCTTGATTTTATATCCTGCCACTTTATTGAACTCCTATATGAGTTCTAGCAGTTTTGGGGTGGAGTCTCTTGGGTTTTCCACATAAAGTATCATATCATCTCCAAAGAGAGAGAGTTTGACTTCTTTGCCAATTTGGAAGCTTTTTCTTCCTTTTTTGTTGTCTGATTGCTGAAGCTAGGGTTATTAGTACTATATTGAGCAGTGGTGGTGATAGTGGACATCCCTGCCATGTTCCTGACCTTAGGGGAAAAGCTCTCAGTTTTTCCCCATTGAACGTGATATTCGCTGTGGGTTTTTCATAGATGGCCTTTATGATATTGAGTTAGATACCTTCTATCTCTACACTGTGAAGAGTTTTAATCAAGAAAGGATGCTGTACTTTCTGAAATGCTTTTTCTGCATCTACTGAGAGTATCATTTGGTTCTTGTTCTTTCTTTTATTAATGTAGTGTATCACATTGATTGATTTGTGGATGTTGAACCAACCTTCCAGCCCAGGAATAAATCCCAAGTGGTCATGGTGAATAATCCTTTAACTGTACTGCTGGATCCTCTTGGCTAGTATTTTGGTGAAAATTTTTACACCCGTGTTCATCAGGGATATTGGTCTGCACTTCTCCTTTATAATGGGGTCTTTGATTTTGGGATCAAGGTAATTCTGTCCTCATAAAATGAGTTTTGAAGTTTTCCTTCCATTTCTACTTTTTGGAACAGTTTCAGGAGAATAGATATTCATTCTTCTTTAAATGTTTGGTAGAATTCCCCTGGGAAGCCATCTGGCCCTGGGCTCTTATTTGTTGGGATATTTTTGATGACTGCTTCAATCTCCTTACTGGTTATGGGTCTGTACAGGTTTTCTATTTCTTCCTAGTTCAGTTTTGGTAGTTTATATATCTCTAGGAAATGCATCTGTTTCTTCCAGATTGTCAAATTTGGTGGTGTAGAGTTGCTCATAATATGTTCTTAGAATTGTTTGTATTTCTTTCATGTTGGTTGTGATCTCTTCTCTTTCATTCATGATTTTATTAATTTGAGTCCTTTCTCTTTTCTTTTGGATAAGTCTGGCCAAAAGGTTTATCAATCTTATTGATTCTTTCAAAGAACCAACTCCTAGTTTCATTGATTTATTCTGCTGTTCTTTTGGTTTCTCTTTCATTGATTTCTGCTCTGATCTTTATTATTTCTCTTCTCCTGCTGGGTTTAGGCTTTCTTTGCTATTCTTTCTCCAGCTCCTTTAGGTGTAGGGTTAGGCTGTGTACTTGAGACCTTTCTTATTTCTTGAGAAAGACTTGTATTTCTATATACTTTCCTCTTAGGACCGCCTTTGCTGCATCCCAAAGATTTTGAATAGTTATGTTTTCATTTTCATTTGTTTTCATGAATTTTTAAAATTCTTCTTTAATTTCCTGGTTGACCCACTCATTCTTTAGTGGGATGCTCTTAGCCTCCATGTATTTGAATTCTTTCCAACTTTCCTCTTGTGATTGAGTTCTAGTTTCAAAGCATTGGGACCTGAAAATATGCAGGGAATGATCCCAATTTTTGGTACCAGTTGAGACCTGATTTGTGACCCAGGATGTGATCTATTCTGGAGAATATTCTGTCTGCACTAGAGAAGAATGTGTCCTCTGTTGCTTTGGGATGGAATGTTCTGAATGTATCTGTAATGTTCATCTGGTCTGGTGTGTCATTTAAAGCCCTTATTTCTTTGTTGATCTTTTGCTTAGATGATCTGTCCATTTCAATGAGGGGGATGTTAAAGTCCCTTACTATTATTGTATTATTGTTGATGTGTTTCTTTGATTTTGTTATTAATTAGCTTGTATAATTGGCTGTCCCCATGTTAGGGGCATAGATGTTTAAAATTGTTAGATCTTCTTGTTGGAAAGACCCTTAAGTATGATATAGTGTCCTTCCTTGTCTCTTATTATAGTCCTTGGTTTCAAATCTAATTTTTCTAATATAAGGATTGCCACTCCAGCTTTCTTTTGCTGTCCATTAGCATGGTGAATGGTTTTCTATCATGTCACTTTAAATCTGGAGGTGTCTTTGGGTCTAAAATGAGTCTCTTGCAGACAGCATATCAATGGGTCTTGGTTTTTTTATCCAATCTGATACCCTGTGTCTTTTAATTGGTGTATTTAGCCCATTTGTATTCAGGGTAACTATTGAAAGATATGAATTTAGTGCCACTGCATTGCCTGTAAGGTGACTGTTACTGCATATTGTCTCTGTTCCTTTCTGGTCTATGTTACTTTTAGACTCTCTCTTTGTTTAGAAGGCCCCTTGCAATATTTCCTGTAGGATTGGTTCGGTGATTGCAAATTCTTTTAGTTTCTGTTTCTCCTGGGGAAAAAATTGTAGGTTTTTGAAGGGAAGTCTGGGAAAGAATTTTATGTATGGTCAGAACTATGGTTGAAATAAATAGATTTTAAAGGTACACTGGTATGTGTGTACACTGGTACACGACTAAAATTCTGCTTTATTCTCTGGTAAAAAGACACCGTTTTCTTGGATTGTTGGTTTGNTGATTCACAGACCTGTACCCCTTGGGCAAATAATAAAAATAAAATTAAAAAAAAAAAGACACCGTTTTCTTGGATTGTTGGTTTACACTTGATAAGAAATTGAAACAAAGTTGTTTTCCTTTCTGTGCCCGGAAAACCAAAGTTTCAACATTTTGTCTTTATAGGGTCTTTGGTTCCTTAAGAACGTTAAAACTTCTCAATATTAAAATAGTTAAATTTTGAGAACAACTATATAACCCTACCTGTTTGTCATTGCAATCACTTGTCACCTTGAGTAGATGAATAATTAAGTTTTAAGTTTTATGATGATTCATAATCTTATTTAGGCATGTGCTATAAAACTTTGAGTGTTTTAACCAACTTCCCTCAGATTTTAATCGTAAATGAAGTCTTTTTGACTAATTAGGTTTTTTATCTGGTATGATAAATTACATGGGAAACTTTGTCAAACAACTGATGATAAGCCTTACGTTATGTTGTATGGGTAAATGCTATAACTGTTCTAGAAATTATATGAAATCCCTAAAGTTTTCATATCTCCTAGTATAAGGTCATTGCTTGATATTCTGATTATGGAAATGTTGTGTAGCACAGAAAGAACTGGGTTTTCTTGTCAACTGCATTATAATGAACTCTCATTAGATCTTTAACCATGTCCATTTTTTAGTCTTTTGTCATTCATAGTTATGACCCCAGTGCTCTTACAAAATGTGTTTTGTTTTCTAGGAGGCCCATGAAAAGAACTTTTGGCAAATACAGGTATTTGATATATTTAAGATCATAAAACTAAGCTGAATCAAAATTTCCTGAACTAACAGGAAAAAAAAGCTGCATTCAAAAAGAATAAAAATTAATAATATGAGACTAAATAAATTGAGAAAATGATATTTTTTAGTCTTGTTTGAAACATTGTTGGTTCTCTAATGGTAGCTCTTCCAGATTAAGGAAACTGTCTCTTAAGATATCCCTGATATACAGAAATATGAGAAAATATTCCACTGGGAAAAATTGAAGCATTTTACNTCCCTAAAGTTTTCATATCTCCTAGTATAAGGTCATTGCTTGATATTCTGATTATGGAAATGTTGTGTAGCACAGAAAGAACTGGGTTTTCTTGTCAACTGCATTATAATGAACTCTCATTAGATCTTTAACCATGTCCATTTTTTAGTCTTTTGTCATTCATAGTTATGACCCCAGTGCTCTTACAAAATGTGTTTTGTTTTCTAGGAGGCCCATGAAAAGAACTTTTGGCAAATACAGGTATTTGATATATTTAAGATCATAAAACTAAGCTGAATCAAAATTTCCTGAACTAACAGAAAAAAAAGCTGCATTCAAAAAGAATAAAAATTAATAATATGAGACTAAATAAATTGAGAAAATGATATTTTTTAGTCTTGTTTGAAACATTGTTGGTTCTCTAATGGTAGCTCTTCCAGATTAAGGAAACTGTCTCTTACGATATCCCTGATATACAGAAATATGAGAAAATATTCCACTGGGAAATATTGAAGCATTTTACTTTTTTCCCTACCTGAACTCTATGAAATTCAGAAATTGTCATTGAGTATTCTTTCTCCCATGACAATTATAATTATTTTCATAAGTTCACTAAGAATCTGTTCTCCTTGAAAGGGGAACCCTCTTTCACTGTTTGTGGGAATGCAAGCTGGTGCAGCCACTCTGGAAAACAGTGTGGAGGTTCCTCAAAAAGTTGAAAATAAAGCTACCCTACGACCCAGTAATCACACTACTGGGTATTTACCCTAAATATACAAAGATAGTGATCCTCGGGGGCACATGTACCCGAATGTTTATGGCAGCAATGTTCACAATAGACAATAGAAAGAACCTAGATGTGCATAAACAGATGAATGGATAAAGAAGAGGTGGTATATATATACAATGGAATACTATGCAGCTATCAAAAGAAACGAAATCTTGCCATTTGCAATGACATGGATGGAACTGGAGGGTATTATGCTAAGCGAAATAAGTCAATCAGAGAAAGACAATTATCATATGATCTCTCTGATATGAGGAACTTGAGGGACAGGGCAGGGGGTCGTGGTGGGTAGGGAGGGAAAAATAATGAAACCAGATGGGATCGGGAAGGAGACAAGCCATAAGGGACTCCTAATGTCACAAAATAAACTGAGGGTTACTGGGGGGTGGGAGGGTAGGGATAGGGTGGATGGTTTATGGACATTGGGGAGGGTTGGTGAGTGCTGTGAAAAGTGTAAGCCTAATGATTCACAGACCTGTATCCCTGGGGCAAATAATAAAAAAATCTTTTAAAAAAGAAAATATTCCATTGGGAAAAATTGAAGCATTTTACTTTTTTCCCTACCTGAACTCTATGAAATTCAGAAACTCTCACTGAGTATTCTTTCTCCCATGACAATTATAATTATTTTCATAAGTTCACTAAGAATCTGTTCTCCTTGAAAGGGGAACCCTCTTTCACTGTTTGTGGGAATGCAAGCTGGTGCAGCCACTCTGGAAAACAGTGTGGAGGTTCCTCAAAAAGTTGAAAATAAAGCTACCCTACGACCCAGTAATCACACTACTGGGTATTTACCCTAAATATACAAAGATAGTGATCCTCGGGGGCACATGTACCCGAATGTTTATGGCAGCAATGTTCACAATAGACAATAGAAAGAACCTAGATGTGCATAAACAGATGAATGGATAAAGAAGAGGTGGTATATATATACAATGGAATACTATGCAGCTATCAAAAGAAACGAAATCTTGCCATTTGCAATGACATGGATGGAACTGGAGGGTATTATGCTAAGCGAAATAAGTCAATCAGAGAAAGACAATTATCATATGATCTCTCTGATATGAGGAACTTGAGGGACAGGGCAGGGGGTCGTGGTGGGTAGGGAGGGAAAAATAATGAAACCAGATGGGATCGGGAAGGAGACAAGCCATAAGGGACTCCTAATGTCACAAAATAAACTGAGGGTTACTGGGGGGTGGGAGGGTAGGGATAGGGTGGATGGTTTATGGACATTGGGGAGGGTTGGTGAGTGCTGTGAAAAGTGTAAGCCTAATGATTCACAGACCTGTACCCCTGGGGCAAATAATAAAAAAATCTTTTAAAAAAGAAAATATTCCATTGGGAAAAATTGAAGCATTTTATTTTTTCCCTACCTGAACTCTATGAAATTCAGAAATTGTCATTGAGTATTCTTTCTCCCATGACAATTATAATTATTTTCATAAGTTCACTAAGAATCTGTTCTCCTTGAAAGGGGAACCCTCTTTCACTGTTGGTGGGAATGCAAGTTGGTGCAGACACTTTGGAAAACAGTGTGGGGATTCCTCAAAAAATTAAAAATACAGCTACCCTATGGCGCTGCAATTGCACTACTAGGTATTTAACCCAAAGATACAGATGTAGTGAAAAGAAGGGCCATATGTACCCCAATGTTCATAGCAGCAATGTCTACAATCACCAAAGTGTGGAAAGATGCCCTTCAACAGATGAATGGATAAAGAAGATTTGGTCCATATATACGACGGAATATTATGCAGCCATCAGAAAGGATGAATACCCAACTTTTGTATCAACACGGACCGATCTGGAGGGGATTATGCTGAGTGAAATAAGTCAAGCAGAGAAAGTCAATTATCATATGGTTTCACTTACTTGTGGAACATGAGGAATAAAATGGAGGACATTAGGAGAAGGAAAGGAAAAGTGAATTGAGGTAAATCAGAGGGGGAGACAAACCATGAGAGACTGTGGACTCTGAGAAACAAACTGAGGGTTATGGAGGAGAGGGGGAGGGGGATGGGTGAGCCTGGTGGTGGGTATTAAGGAGGGCATGTATTGTATAGAGCACTCGTGTGGTGAATAAAGAATGATTCTGAATCTTGGATCACTGAAAAAATTTTTAAAAAGATAAGGTTATTTACTACTGTCTAGTAAAACATTAGTTTGGGGANCACTGTTGGTGGGAATGCAAGTTGGTGCAGACACTTTGGAAAACAGTGTGGGGATTCCTCAAAAAATTAAAAATACAGCTACCCTATGGCGCTGCAATTGCACTACTAGGTATTTAACCCAAAGATACAGATGTAGTGAAAAGAAGGGCCATATGTACCCCAATGTTCATAGCAGCAATGTCTACAATCACCAAAGTGTGGAAAGATGCCCTTCAACAGATGAAGGGATAAAGAAGATTTGGTCCATATATACGACGGAATATTATGCAGCCATCAGAAAGGATGAATACCCAACTTTTGTATCAACACGGACCGGTCTGGAGGGGATTATGCTGAGTGAAATAAGTCAAGCAGAGAAAGTCAATTATCATATGGTTTCACTTACTTGTGGAACATGAGGAATAAAATGGAGGACATTAGGAGAAGGAAAGGAAAAGTGAATTGAGGTAAATCAGAGGGGGAGACAAACCATGAGAGACTGTGGACTCTGAGAAACAAACTGAGGGTTATGGAGGAGAGGGGGAGGGGGATGGGTGAGCCTGGTGGTGGGTATTAAGGAGGGCATGTATTGTATAGAGCACTCGTGTGGTGAATAAAGAATGATTCTGAATCTTGGATCACTGAAAAAATTTTTAAAAAGATAAGGTTATTTACTACTGTCTAGTAAAACATTAGTTTGGGGACTATTCAGATGTATATAGTGGGCCATATGTTTGAAGGATGATTGCTAGCATATATCTTGTTGGGGGGTATTTACAGTTACCACAGGGAATTAACATGAACAAGAACAAAACTATAGTGGTAAAACATGAAAAGAAGTCCTTGAGGGAGTTGTAGGAGTGTTGCAGTCTGTAAGTCTCAGGAATCTTGCCTAGATACTATGAGCCACAGGAAAAGTCCAGCTTTTGTTCCCTTTTCTTCCATCATTTCCCCCCTGAACAACTTTGACCCTTAAATCTTCAAGGTTGTAGAGTGTGGAAGGGTATTGTGAGGGGCAACTAATTATATACGTTCTAATTAGTCCTCTTCTATAACTCCTTCCTGCTGAATAGGGACATAGAGATGTTTCTACAGATGGGTCTAGGTTGGTCAGTTGAGAATTTAATAGGAGTCAGGAAAGGCTGAGGCAACTGTATATAGTGATAACATATGGGAATCTCCTTGAGCAGAAAGGACCATTTGTTGTCTTGAAGTTATGGCAGCGAAGGAGTTTTGGCATCCGGTGGAGAGACACTGGAGAAAAACAGCAAAAAAGGATTAAAATAACAAAAAGGAAAAAAAGCCCAGTAAAAGTCCTTTGATGGTTGACCAAAATCCTCTTCCAGTCCAGGAGTTTGATAAGTCATAAAAGGAAAGGGAGGCATCATTTAAAGCATCAATTTGAGTATTCATATCTTCTAGCAGTCCTGTTACATTTTTGTGATGATCTGGGATATATACATAGCATTCTGTTTTAATAATAGCACATGTTCCACCTTCTGTAGCAGTGAAAACATCTAACTAATATCATTTGATTTTGTAGAATTGCTTTACATTCTTGGGGCACACGGCTGCCTGGCTCAGTTGGTGGAGCATGCGACTCTAGATCTCAGGTTTGTAAGTTCCAGCCCCAACTTGGGTGTGGATTGCTTAAGAATAGAAATCTTAAAAACAAACAGAACTGCTTTATGCATTTGAGTTATTTCAGTGTTTAAAATGTAATGCTATTTTGAGTCACTGAGGGCCTTAATTGTGTAGCAGGTGGTAGTCACCATATAGACTCAGTTTTGTTTAATAAGCAATTAGTTCATTAATAAGAGGCACTTTTATGGAAATAAAGGAAAAACATAGTTTAATTGTTGGAACAAATGACAAACCCAGTGGCTGAGTCCTGAGTGCTTCAAGTGAGAAAATTTTCAGATATCAGGCCTGAAGCATCCTCAGATGGAGTGGAACAGGCAGTGGGAATCAGATGTTTTTTTCTAATTTGTAATTCACATGTCTCTGGTGATCCTTTTGTATGGCCCATAGAGCAGGAGGTACATGATTGCCTGTACATGAGTTTTGTGCCAATTTCTCTGAAGCTGACCTCAAGTTGTCCAGCATCAGCTATCATGGCTTTAGGAAAAAGGGCAGTTTTAGTTTTTAATGGCTTTAAGTTAAGAGAATGAAAGAAGATTGGACACCTTACTTTGGAGATCTATAGCCAGATATTTCAGAAAAACAAAAGAATTCAGGATCTGGTCTAATTTATAATAAATAGTATTAAAATCTAATATCTACAAATATGTGTTGCTGAAACATATTTTTTCTCTATAATCTCCCTCATTGTATCAAAGATAGCCATATCAAGATTAATTTGCTTGTAAACAAGTCCAGTTTTAACAAATTTGGCCAACTTACTTATATAAGCACAGTAAGAATAGTGATTGATTAGATCTTTTAAAATATGCTTTGTTGGAACTTTTTTAAATTTTATTTTTAATTTTTTCAGTGATCCAAGATTCATTGTTTATGCACCACACCCAGTGCTTCATGCAATATGTGCCCTCCTTAATACCCACCACCAGGCTCACCCATCCCCCTCCCCCTCTCCTCCATAACCCTCAGTTTGTTTCTCAGAGTCCACAGTCTCTCATGGTTTGTCTCCCCCTCTGATTTACCTCAATTCACTTTTCCTTTCCTTCTCCTAATGTCCTCCATTTTATTCCTCATGTTCCACAAGTAAGTGAAACCATATGATAATTGACTTTCTCTGCTTGACTTATTTCACTCAGCATAATCCCCTCCAGACCGGTCCGTGTTGATACAAAAGTTGGGTATTCATCCTTTCTGATGGCTGCATAATATTCCATCGTATATATGGACCAAATCTTCTTTATCCCTTCGTCTGTTGAAGGGCATCTTTCCACACTTTGGTGATTGTAGACATTGCTGCTATGAACATTGGGGTACATATGGCCCTTCTTTTCACTACATCTGTATCTTTGGGTTAAATACCTAGTAGTGCAATTGCAGCGCCATAGGGTAGCTGTATTTTTAATTTTTTGAGGAATCCCCACACTGTTTTCCAAAGTGTCTGCACCAACTTGCATTCCCACCAACAGTGTGAGAGGGTTCCCCTTTCTCCACATCTTCTCCAACACTTGTTGTTTCCTGTCCTGTTGATTTTGGCCATTCTAACTGATGTAAGGTGGTATCTCAATGTGGTTTTGATTTGAGTTTCCCTGATGGCTAATGATGATGAACATTTTTTCATGTGTCTGTTGGCCATTTGTATGTCTGCATTGGAGAAGTGTCTGTTCATGTCTTCTGCCCACTTTTTGACATGATTATCTGTTTTTTGGACATTGAGCTTGAGGAGTTCTTTATGNTTGAACTTGAGGAGTTCTTTATGAATCTTGGATATCAGCCCTTTGTCTGTAGTGTCATTTGCGAATATCTTCTCCCATTCCGTGGGTTGCCTTTGTTTTGTTGACTATTTCCTTTGCTGTGCAGAAGCTTTTAATCTTGGTGAAGTCCCAAAAGTTCATTTTTGCTTTTGTTTCCTTTGCCTTTGGAGAAGTTTCTTGAAAGAAGTTGCAGTGGTCGATGTCTAAGAGGTTACTGCCTATGTTCTCCTCTAGGATTTTGATAGATTCCTGCCTCACGTTGAGGTCTTTTGTCCATTTCACGTTTATCTTTGTGTATGGTGTGAGAGAATGGTCGAGTTTCATTCTTCTATACATAGCTGTCCAATTTTCCCAGCACCATTTATTGAAGAGACTGTCTTTTTTCCACTGGATATTTTTTCCTGCTTTGTCAAAGATAAATAACCTTATCTTAACAGCAGTTAGAACCTCAAGGTCCTGGAAGCCTTGTTCCCAAATTCCTTAGAGACTTAAGCTATTGCTAACCACCACTAACTAAAACGTATATAATCAGTTGCCCCTCACAATACCCGTGTAGCTCTTTCTGCCCAAGGGGCCTGTCCCTGTGCTAAAGTAAAAGCACCTTTTTGCACTAAGAATGTCTCAAGAATTATTTGCTCACCAGGCCCACATTAATACCCATAGTAATATTATTGGATCACATGATATTGTTAATTTTTTTAGAAACCTCCATATTATTTTCCATACTAGCTATATTAATTTACATTCCCACCAGTAGTGTACAAGGGCCCTTTTTCTCCTCATCCTCACCAACACTTATTTCTTGTCTTTTTATTTTTGCCATTCTGACAGTTGTAAAGTGATATCTCATTGTGGATTTGATTTGCATTTCCCTGATAGCTAGTGATCTCAAGCATCTTTTCATATGTATATTGGTTGTCCTTGTCTCTTCTTTGGAAAAATATTCAGGTCCTCTGCCCATATGTTAATTGAATTGTTTGGGGTTTTTTGGTATAGTTTATTTATGTATTATGGATATTAGCACCTTATGGGATTATCATTTATAAATATCTTCTTCCATTCACTAGGTTACCTTTTTGTTCTGTTGATGGTTTCCTTTGCTATGCAAAAGGATTTTATTTTGGTGTATACCCAATAGTTTAATTTTCCTTTTCTTTCTCCTGTCTGAGAAGACATATCTTGAAGAAATTTTCTTATGGCTGATGCCAAAAAAATTATTCCCTATGCTTTCTTCAAGGAGTTTTATAGTTTCAGATCTCATGTTTAGGTCTTTAAGCCACTTAACTTTATTCTTGTTTATGGTACTAAGTGGTCCAGTCTCATTCTTTTATTTGTAGCTTTCCAGTTTGCCCAGCATCCTTTTTCAAAGAGACTGCCTTTTCTTCCTTGTATATTCTTGCCTCCTTTGTCATTGATTCATTGACCATAGAATTGTGGGTTTATTTCAGTGCTTTTTATTCTCTTCCATTAACCTACTTGTCCATTTTTGTGCAAGTCCCATACTGTTTTGATTACTACAGCTCTTTAGTATATCTTGAGATCTGGAATTGTGATGCTTCCACTTTGTTTTTGTTTTGTTTTGTTTTGCTTTCACGTTGGTTTGGCTATTCAGGGTCTTTTGTGGTTCCATAAAAATTTGAGTATTATTTGTTCTACTTTTGACAAAAATGTCATTGGTGTTTTTATAGGGATTGCTTTGAATCTGTAGACTGCTTTGGGCAGTAGGCATGGACATTTTAACAATATTAATCTTCCCATCCACAAGCATGGAATATCTTTCCATTGGTTTGTGTCATCTTTGATTTCTTTCATCAATATATTATAGTTTTCAGAGTATAGGTCTTTCACCTCTTGGTTAACTTTATTCCTAGGTATTTTAGGTTTTGGGTGCAATTATAAATGGAATTGTTCTCTTACTTTCTCTTTCTGCTACTTCATTGTAGAAACACTACTGATTTGTGAGTATTAATTTTGTGTCCTGCAACTTTACTGGATTCATTTAACTTTGAGGAGTTTTTTTGTTGGAATCCTATGGGTTTTCTATATATAACATCATGTTGTCTGCAAATAGTAAGAGTTTAACTTTTCATTAACTATATCAATGCTTCTAATTTCTTTTTCTTACCTGATTGCTATAACCATGATATTCAGTATTGTGCTGAATAAAAGTGGAGAGAGTGGACATCCTTGTCTTGTTCCTGATCTTAGAGCAAGAACTCTCAGTTTTTCTTCACTGAGCAAGATGTTACCTGTGGGTTTCTCATAGATGGACTTTGTTATGTTGAGGTACATTCTCTCTAAACCCATTTTTTTGTGAGTTTTTATAATAAATGGATGTATGTGAATTTTGTAAAATTTTTCCTGTACCTATTGAGATGATCACATGATATTTTCCTTCATTTTTTCAATGGAATTTATCACGTCAATTGATATTGAAACAGCCTTCCATCCCTGGATGAATTCCACTTGGTAATGCTGAATGACCTTTTTAATGTATTGTTAAATGTGGTTTGCATCTATGTTCATGTAGGATATTGGTCTGTAGTGTTTTTCTTTTTGTGGTGTCTTTTCCTGATTTCAGTATCAGATTAATTCTGCCCTCATAGAATATCTTCCTTCCTTCCTTTCTTCCTTCATTCCTCCTCTTTTTAGAATAGTTTGAGAAGAATGGGTGAAAACTCTTCTTTATTTTTTTATTTAAATTCAATTAGCCAACTCTTCTTTAAATGTTTGGTAGAATTCACCTGTGTAGCCATCTGGTCCTAAAATTTGTTTTGGTATTTGTTTTTATTACTATTTCAATTTCAACTGTAATAGGTCTGTTGGAATTTTCTATTTCTTCCTGATCTAGTTTTGGAAGATTGTATGTTTCCAGGAATTTATCCATCTCTTCTAGATCGTTCAATTTGTTGGCATATGGCTTGCCATAGTATTCCCTTATGATCTTTTGCATTCTGTGCTGTCAGTTGTTCCTTCTTTCTCATTTCTGACTTTATTTATTTGGGTCCTTTCTCTTTCTTTCTTGAGGAGTCTGGCTAACAGATTGTCGATTTTGTGTGTCTTTTCAGAGAACCAGCTCTTGGTTTCATTGATTTCTTTCTATTACTTTTCGGTCTCTATCCCATTTATTTCTGCTTTGATCTTTATTATTTCCTTCCTTCTAGTCACCTTGAACTCTATGTGTACTTCTTTTCTAGTTACTTTATAGGTCAAGTTGGATGGTTTATTAGACTTTTTTCTTGTTTCTTGAGATAGGCCTGTATCCCTCAACATTTCTGTCTTAGAACTGCTTTCCCTTTGTTTCAAAGATTTTCTTTTACCACTGTGTTGTCATTTTAATTAGTTTCCATGTTTTACATTATATAGGGAGGAATTTTTTTGTTTTTATATGTTTCAATTTTTATGGATATTTATATATTTTTTCCAATTTTTTTGTTTCTTCTTTGATTGCTTTGTTGAATCACTAGTTGTTTAATATCATGTTGTTTTGCCTCCACGTGTCTGTGTGCTTTCCAGGTTTTTCTTGTGATTGATTTCTAGTTACATACCATTAGGGTCAAAAACTTGCATGGTNCTCCTTGTGATCTCTCTCCCTCTGTGAAATAAATAAATAAAATCTTTAAAAAAAAACTTGCATGGTATGCTTTCAATATTTTTAAATTTATTGAGGCTCGTTTTGTGCACTAACATGTGATATACTCTAGATGTTCCATATACACTTGAAAAGAATGCGTATTCTGTTGTTTTGGGATGGAATGTTCTGTATACAGCTGTGTTGTCCACATGGTCTAATTTCTCATTCAAAGACATTTCCCTATTGATTTTCTGCCTTGATGATCTATCCATTGATGTACTTTTGGGGTTAAAGTCCCCAACTCTTATTGTGTTATATCATTTTGTCTCCTTATGTCCATTAATATTTGCTTTATGTATTTAGGTGCTTCAGTGTTGAGTACATAGATATTCAGAATTGTTATAGCCTCCTGTTAGATTTATCCCTTTGCATTATGTAACATCTTTCTTTATCTCTTGTTACAGTCTTTCTTTCAAATTCCTTTTTGTCTGATTTAAGCATTCCTGCTCTGAGTTGTTTTGGTTTTGTTTTGATTTTGTTTGTTTTGTTATTTTTTTGCTTCCAAATGCATGGTCTATGTTTTCCATTCCCTAGCCTTTAGTCTGTATGTATCTCTACATCTGAGATGATCTCTTCTAGACACCATATAGATGGGTCTTGATTATTTATCCATTCTCCACTCTGTCATTTGGAACATTTAGGCCATTTACATTTAACATAATTATTGATAGGTATGTCCTTACTAATGTTTTGTTATTTGTTTTCTGGTTGTTTGTAGTTCTCTGTTAATTCTCATTATCTTCCTCTCTTTCTTTTTGTTGATGAGATTCTGTAGTGTTATGTTTGGCTTTCTCTTTTTTTAATTTTGTGTATCCATTACAGGTTTTAGGTTTGCAGTTACCACAAATTCTTATATAATATCCTGAGTTATAGCAGTGTATATTAATTGGGTAGTCACTTGAGTCTAAACACATTCTTTAGGGGTTCCTGGGTGACTCGGTTGGTTAAGCATCTGTCTTCAGCTCAAGTCATGATCCCTAGGTCCTGGGGTTGAGCCCCACATCCAGCTTCCTGCTCAGCAGCCTGCTTCTCCCTCTCCCTCTGCCTGCCACTCCCCTGCTTGTGCTCTCTCTCTTTCTCTCTGTCAGATAAATAAAATCTTTTTTAAAAATAAACACTTTCTTTAAAAAAAAACTTCTTTTCCTATTTCCTTATCACTTCCATGTTTTATGTACATGCTATCATATTTACATTTTTTTGTATTTTATATATTTTTACTCATAACTTACTTATGCAACTAATTGCCACTCATTTTCCATTTTAAAAAGTCAGTTTAACATTTATTGTAAGGCTGGTTTGGTGGTGGTAAACTCCTTTACCTTTTGTTTCTCTAGAAAGATATTTATCTCTTTTTCAAATCTGAACAATAGTCTTGTCAAGTACATTCTTCTGGCTTGTAGGTTTTTTTCCTTTCAACACTTGGCATGTATCATGCCTCTCATTCCTTTTTTTTTTTTTTTTGGCACCAGGGGTACAGGTCTTTGAGTCATCAGGCTTACACCTTTCAGAGCATTCACCAAAACACAAACCCTCCCCAATGTCCATAACCCATCCACCCTATCACTACCCTCCCACCCCCCAGTAACTCTCAGTTTGTTTTGTGAGATTAGGAGTCTCTTATGGTTTGTCTCCTTCCCCATCCCATCTTGTTTCATTACTTTTCCCTCCCTACCCCCCACAACCCCTCACCCTGCCCCTCAAGTTCCTCATATCAGAGAGATCATATGATAATTGTCTTTCTCTGATTGACTTATTTCGCTCAGCATAATACCCTCTAGTTCCATCCACGTCATTGCAAATGGCAAGATTTCATTTCTTTTGATAGCTGCATAGTATTCGATTGTATGTACATACCACTTCTTCTTTATCCATTCATCTGTTGATGGACATCTAGGTTCTTTCCATAGTTTGGCTATTATGGACATTGCTGCTATAAACATTCGGGTGCATGTGCACCTAAGAATCACTACATTTGTATCTTTAGGGTAAATACCCAATAGTGCAATTGCTGGGTCACAGGGTAGCTCTATTTTCAATTTTTTGAGGAACCTCCATACTGTTTTCCAGAGTGGCTGTACCAGCTTGCATTCCCATCAACAGTGTAGGAGGGCTCCCGTTTTTCCACATCCTCGCCAACATCTGTCATTTCCTGACATTCATTTTAGCCATTCTGACTGGGGTGAGGTGGTATCTCACTGTGGTTTTGATTTGTATTTCTCTGATGCTGAGTGATGTTGAGCATTTTCTCATGTATTTGTTGGCCATTTCGATGTCTTCTTTGGAGAGATGTCTGTTCATGTCTTCTGCCCATTTCTTGACTGGGTTATTTGTTCTATGGGTGTTGAGTTTGAGAAGCTCTTTACAGATTTTGGATACTAGCCCTTTATCTGATATGTCATTTGCAAATATCTTCTCCCATTCTGT
>LNAC01000697.1:761732-821165 GCA_002007465.1 Ailurus styani | reverse complement strand
TAACTATTGAGAGATATGAATTTAGAGTCATTGTATTGCCTGTAAGGTGACTGTTACTGTATATTGTGTCTCTTCCTTTCTGGCCTATGTGTCTTTTAGGCTCTCTTTGCTTAGAGGACCCCTTTCAGTATTTCCTGTAGGGCTGGCTTGTTATTTGCAAATTCCTTTAGTTTTTGTTTGTACTGGAAGCTTTTGATCTCTCCTTCTATTTTCAGTGACAGCCTAGCTGGATATAGTATTCTTGGCTGCATATTTTTCTCATTTAGTGCCCTGAGTGTATCATGCCAGTTCTTTCTGGCCTACCAGGTCTCTGTGGATAGGTCTGCTATCCGTCTAATATTTCTATGATTGTATGTTACAGACCTCTTGTCCCTAGCTTCTTTCAGGATTTTCACTTTGTCACTAAGACTTGTAAGTTTTACTATTAGATGACGGAGTCTGGACCTATTTTTATCGATTTTGAGGGTGGTTCTCTGTGCCTCCTGGATTTTGATGCTTGTTCCCTTCACCAAATTAGGGAAATTCTGTACTATAATTTGCTCCAATATACCTTCTGCGCCTCTCTCTCTTTCTCTCTCTCTCTCTCTATCTCTCTATCTCTCTCTCTCTCTCTTCCTCTTCTGGGATCCCAATTATTCTAAATTTGTTTCGTCTTATGGTATCACTTATCTCTCGAATTCTCCCCTCATGGTCCAGTGGTTGTTTGTCTCTCTTTTCCTCCACTTATTTATTTTCTGAGATTTTGTCTTCTAAATCACTAACTCTGTCTTCTGTCTCATTTATCCTAGCAGTAAGAGCCTCCACTTTTTATTGCACCTCATTAATAGCTTTTTTATTTCAGCTCGGTTAGATTTTAGTTCTTTTATTTCTCCAGAAAGGGTTTTTATTTCTCTAGCAAAGGATTCTCTATTATCTTCCATGCTTTTTCGAGTCCAGCCAGCACTTTAATAATCGTCATTCTGAACTCTAGTTCTGTCTTATTACTAATGTCCACCTTGATTAGGTCCCTAGCCATTATAACTGCCTCTTTTTCTTTTTTCTGTGTGGATTTTTTCCGCCTTATCATTTTATGCCAATAAGAATAGATGGATGATAGAACAAAATACTAAAGGGTAGCAATGACCCCAGAGAAATATACACTAACCCAATCAGAAGAGACCTGGAACTGGGGGGGGAAGAAAAAGGGAAAACAAACAAACAAAAAAAACAAACCAAAAAAAATAAAACAAAATAAAACAAAATCCTATATCTATATCTATTTTATCTACTTCTGTTTCTATATCTATCTCTGTCTTGGACTCTATATCTATCTATATCTATATCTATATCTATATCTATATCTATATCTATATCTATATCATCTATATCTACTAGACTGGTGAATTGAACAGACCCTATATGTATACAAAAACTAAGGTTAAATACAATGAAGGGATAAAATATGACTATAACAATGAAAATTTGAGAAGATTAAAAAGTGTTGATAAGATATAATAGTTAAAAAGCATTAAAATAGGAGAAAGGAAAATTTTAAAAGAAAAGAGTAAGAAAAAATAAAATTCAAAGAATTTAACTTTGAATGACTAAAGAATCATGGGGGAAAAGCCATTAATTCTCTGCATTGCTTTCCCCTAGCTCTGGAGTTCCACAATTCTCAACAATCTTGAACTTAGATTTGGCTGGATGTTCTTGCTGGTCTTCTGGGGGAGGAGCCTGTTGCTGTGATTCTCAAGTGTCTTTGTCTGAGGCGGAATTGAAACGCCCTTGCCAGGGGCCAGGCTAAGTAATCAGCTCAGGTTCACTCTCAGAGGTTTTTTATAAGATTTTTTATTTATTTATTTAACACACACACAGAGATCAGATCACAAGTAGGCAGAGAGGCAGGCAGAGAGGAGGAAGCAGGCTCCCTGCCAAGCAGAGAGCCCTGTGCAGGCCTCAATTCTAGGACCCTGATATCATGACCTGAGACGAAGGCAGAGGCTTTAACCCACTGAGCCACCCAGGCGCCCTCTCAGACCATTTGTTCCCTGAATGCTTTCCGTACAGCTTTGGAGGACGGGAATGAAAATGGCAGCCTCCCAGTCTCCAACCCAGAGGAGCTGAGACCCCGGGGCCTCACTCTTCAGTGCGCCCTCAGAGAAAAGCCTGGCCTCTGGCCACACTCCAAGCTCACCTGGCCTGTGACCGAGCATTTCTATCTCTGGCGTGTGGCCCCGTTTAGAATCTCCAAACCGGACAGATTCCTGCAGCCACTCCCATGCCACACCTCGCAGAGGAGGAAGGAGAGGGTCTCTGGGTCTGCCGGCCATGGGGTCTCTGCTAAAAGAGCAGTGGCCTGACTGTGCTTTAGATCATGGCCCAAGGTAACACCAAACTGAGAGACACCTTCTCAGCTTGGCTCCATATCTCCAGTCAGCTTCTCTCTGATACCTGGGAGCTCTGTTGCACTCAGACACCCCTGGACTTTTTGTGTGCCTGTGGGTCCTGAGACCACACTGTCCCTGAGGGGCTTCACCCCCCGCTTAGCCTCTGGGACGACGTCCCTCAGTGGGGCAGGCTTCTAAAAGTTCTGAGTTTGTGCTCCGCTGCTCTCTCACTTGCTGGGAGCCAGCCTCTCCCCCCGGGGTCTATCTTCCCGTCGCTTCAGATTCACTTCTCCACATGTCCTACCTTCCAGAAAGTGGTTGATTTTCTGTTCCTAGAATTGCTGCTCTTTTTCTCTTTGATCTCTTGTAGAATTTGTAGGTGTTCAGAATGGTTTGATAGCTATCTGGGTGAATTTCAGGGACTTGATGGTAATCAGTCTCCTACTCCTCTGGCATCTTGTTCCTCCTCCCCACTTCATCTGTTCTTTTCTGGTTATTTTGCATCTCTATTATTTCTTCTTCCTTGTGTTTCTGTCTACCTTTGTAAGTTGGTGGTTTTCCATGATGATTCCCTCAGTTTCCCCTTTTTTAAGGTTGTCTCTCCTCTAAATGTTGTTTTGGCTTACCATGAGGTTTGTATAAACTGTCTCATTGAACTTTTTTTTGGAATTTTCTTTTTTATGGAATAATTCTTTTTTTTGACACAACATTTCAGTATTGGTAAAATACAGCCTTTCCTGTCCTTAATTAACATAGAGGCTATTATTACTGCATTTGCTCTTTGAAGAGAGTGACTGCCCTTTGTTGGTAAAACATAGTATGTGATGGCAGGCCAAATGCCTGCTGTAAAGTCTCATAGACTAAATTGTGATTTTTCTGCTGCTGGCAACATTTCCTCATTCATGTTGCTATCACTTTCCTCCTCCCCTTTTACGTTTTTGCCATCACAAACTACCTCTTTTCCTGCTATGGGTTTGTTACCAATTATAGTAGCTAGAGTTATTGTTAATAATTTTAACTGTTATGCTACTATGAAGTATTTAATATCCTATTCTAAAATAAGGTTACAGTTTCTGACTCAGTCTGCCAGCTTACTCAGAGTCTCTGTACCTTCATCTTTTCATTTCAGAATTAAAGCTCCATTCAACAATCCTTATAAGGCAGGACTAGTCATCTAGAGCTCCTCAGCTTTTGTTTTTTGTTTTGTTTTGTTTTTGCTTTATTTTATTTTATTGTATTTTATTTTATTTTATTTTATTTTATTTTTTCAGTGTTCCAAGATTCATTGTTTATGCACCACACCCAGTGCTCCATCCAACATGTGCCCTCTTTAATACCAACTACTAGGCTCACCCACCTCCCCCTCCAAAACCTTCAATTTGTTTATCAGAATCGACAGTTTCTCATGCTTTGTCTCCCCCTCCAATTTAACCCAATTAACTTTTCTTTCCTTCTCCTAATGTCCTCCATGTTATTCCTTATTTCCACACGTAAGCGAAACCATATGATAATTGACTTTCTCTGCTTGACTTATTTCACTCAGCATAATCTTCTCCAGTCCCATCCATGTTGATGCAAAAGTTGGGTATTCATCCTTTCTGATGGCTGAGTGATATTCCATTGTATATATGAACCGCATCTTCTTTATCCATTCATCTGTTGAAGGGCATCTTGGTTCTTTCCACAGTTTGGCTTGCAGACATTACTGCTATGAGCATTGGGGTACATATGGTCCTTCATTTTGCTACATCTGTATCTTTGGGGTAAATACCCAGTAGTGCAATTGCAGGCTCATAGGGTAGGTCTATTTCTAATTTTTTGAGGAAACTCCACACTCTTTTCCAAAGAGGCTTCACCAACTTGCATTCCCACCAACAGTGTGAGAGAGTTCCCCTTTTTCCACATCCTCTCCAATATTAATTATTTATTGCCTTGTTAATCTTTGCCATTCTAACAGGTGTAAGGAGGTATCTCAATGTGGTTTTTATTTTAATTTCTCTGATGGCTAATGATGATGAACATTTTTTTCATATGTCTGCTAGCGATTTGTATGTCTTCATTGGAGAAGTGTCCATTCATGAGACTATATTTTATTTATCACCACTGACAACTTGCATAAAAGGAGGGAGAGAGAAAATAGATAATTAATACAAATGACACATCTATATGACCAAAAAAATATGCAAAGCTACCACAGTCCTTTTCCTATTTTTGGTCACAGGCAGGAACTCAGATCTGTGACTTCCTTCTTCCACTTCCAATTCTGTCTTCTCATCTCTCCCCAAACCACAGCAGGTCACAGTCCTGTACCTTGAAAATGAACATACTTTCATTCCTGAAGGTCTGAGTCCTCAATAGTCTGGCTTCCTTGTGTTTCCTGTGGTTTCTATCCACCTTTGCAATTGGGCTTGGAAGTACTGAGAAGAGTACATAGACCCTGGAACTGTGTTCATGATGAAAGCTTTCTGCAATTCATCCAGGGTCTGAAAACGCTCTTCTTCATCTTTATTCTGGTAGAAGTCCTCTGGTCTCCAACTGGTGTTTACACAAGGGAACCCAAATTCTCGTCCTTCATTCCCTGAATTAATGCAGCACTAGTATCTCACAAGTAACAGATATTTACTAAGGTTTGGTAAGAAAAGTATGTTTCCTCCATCCCAGAAGAGGAAGCATATTCAATAGAATACTATACTCCACTCCTCTTAAAGTCCATCAGCCACACATTCTTCAGAAATTGTTGGATGACCAATATCTCTGGTCAGAGTGCACACTTCCTAAAATAGACCTGGTGACCCACCCATAGCCTCTGGGTTCATCTGCACAACTCAAACTGCATAAAATAAACACAATTTACTTCTTCAGGGTAATTCAGAACTCAATTCATTTCATATCAAAACAATACAAAGACTCCATGAAATAACTGTCATGACCAAAAGAAACATGACTTCCAATAGCAAAATTCAACCTACCCCATTTCAGCTGACAAAGTCAACATTTACCTTCTAATACCTGAGCGTAAGGCATGAACTGACTATTCTCATAACCACACCCCAGCAGTCTACACATCCAGAAGAGGAAGGCAAGACACCAGGTCATCCAGGCCTGACCTCAAAGGCTATTACTCCAGGGAATATGCAGTTCCAGGAATAGCCACCATGAAGAGTCTGGGACAATGTTGGGGGGGGCACTATGGGGATATAGCTTCAGGACTGCAGGGGAGCAATGGAGATTCAGCCCATGGGAGAGCACAATCAACACCAGAGCCTGAGCTCAACCCCTGCCCTGAGAGGCTCACAGGCTCCCCCATAGAGGAAGGACAGTTGTTAAGGGATACAGGGCTCTCCGCAAACCCACCCACCCCAGAACAGATGGTCAGGGATACATCTCTTGACCTCAACTTGAAATATGGAAACAGCGTCCCAGAGAAGGAGGCCAGAGGGAAGGAGAAAATGTGAGAGCCATCAGCCGTGTTGTAGAATGAGACATCCCCTTCTTTCAGGTCCAGGAAAACCCCTACCCTGTGGGGAATTGTCCCAAGGGATTGGTGATTATGAGGAACACAGATTTTATTTTCAAGTGTTCCCCCAACCCAGAACCCCTTTTCTGGGGATTCCTGGTACCAGCCATTAATCTCCACATCTCTCCTACAGACTCCCAGCGCCCACTCACTTCGATCTGCATTCCTGATGTCAACCTCCCAGTACCAACACCCTGATGTGATGCCATCATGACCCAAGACGCTATAGACTTCATCTCCTGTGTCCACGCATGAGTCATTCCAGGTCACACTAGTCTTTTCATCAAAGACAACAAGGTTGGGATGGGCAGACTCTGGATCCAGAGTGACAGACACTGCAGAGACAGTTGCCAATCATTCAAGGCCTTTCTCTGCCCCATAAAAAGGTACACAACAACCACCCCACCCCCAGACACCTAGCTGCATGCAGGGAGGGCTAAACCTCCTGAGATGAAAGCCTTCTGGCTCAAGCACACAGCCCTCCAACCAGAAGAGCTAACCAAAGACTGATCTGGGGGTTAGACATGTCACAGGGAACTTGAGGACCAGACTGGATTCCAACACTGAAGGGTTGGAATCCCTTTTATATCCATTTCTATCTAATATCAGTCACACCTAGTAATCCCAGCTAGGTGGCTTTCACT
The DNA here is from genome assembly GCA_002007465.1 of Ailurus styani. NCBI lineage: Eukaryota > Metazoa > Chordata > Mammalia > Carnivora > Ailuridae > Ailurus > Ailurus styani. Next base: position 814,638 of record LNAC01000697.1, on the reverse strand, counting down.
GCCCCATCCCACCCCACCACCGTTGATGATGCCAGCATCTGGGATGTCAGCAGCCACGGGGCAGCAGTAGGAGCACCCAAAATAAATGAAGTAACTCACAGGCCTGGAACTTCTCCTTCCGCCAGTCTGTAAGAAAACCACATTTCACAAATGTGAACAACAAATCAGAGACTTGAGGAGACTGTACAGTACAGTCTTGGTATCTATCTTCTAAAATACACTGAAGCAAGAGTTATAGGGAAAAATGTTTTGGAAAAATTCACCCGATGAATATATTTTTCATACACACATGCACACAAACACACACACTCTCTCTCTCTCATACACCCACAGCCATCAGGCTACAATGTTCCCATTAAAGCCAAACCATAATGCTTAACACCACCAAGGGGCTGGATACTGACCTAAGAAGAAGGCCCTCTGCACAGATTTCATTATCCAAATATGCTTTCTCAAACCCTAGCTACACAGCCATCCTGAAAGCTAAGTTTTCCTAAGAAAGAACTGAGAAGATCAAAATTTCTGAGGCCTCTGTTTACTTATAAAGAACTGATTGAACTGAACTTGTAGGTTGACCCAAAGCCATGTCAGAGACAATACAACGTGGCTGAGTTGCACATGGAGGATGACTATAAGCCATTGGGGAGGAGAACTCAGCATATGACATCAGATAAAGCTTGCCCAGACGAGAGGTAATGAGGAAGTTTCAAGGAAGGGAGAGAGGGAACTTCAAAGCAAGAAAGACATACATCCAGTAAGAGGGCAGAAAGAAATGAATTTGCTTCCCCATTTCATGGGGTGTTGAGAGGAAAGACATCCCTGTATGTAAGCAGAAAGCCAAAAATATTAAATCTAGTAATCTGCTTCACAGTATAATCACCTAGAGAGATCAAAAGCATCAGGAGACACCACACATGATCGGCCCCCATATATGGCTGTGTCTTATGCCCCAAAAAATATGAATATGTTTTGGCAAAGAGAACTTTACAGATATGATTAAGATTAAGGAACTGCAGATAGGGTTGGGGCAGGGGTGGAACAACAATGCCTCCAAACACCTAAATGGAACCCCAAACTCAATTATCCTAAGGACATATCAAGCTATCCTCTACAAGGTGAGATCCTGAAATGAGCAAGAGGAGAAAACAGGGACTCTCATCCCTCAGTGATGCAAAGTATAAACTCCCTCAACCTTCATACTCCCTTTTGAGAAGAAGAAAAGAAGCTAACGTATATGTGTCATAAGACCCAGAAAAGTCTGCACTGGTAAGGCTGTTATCTCCAATAGGGCAGAGATTCCAGAACAAAATTAGAGCAAAAATATTTTCTTACAAAAATAAGGACAGGACATTTCCTTGAATGTTTGGTGAAAACATGGGACTGCTATTCTCACTTGTACAGGTTTATTCAGATAAAGTGGTATGTCCAGCTCTGTTGATTTGCTTATACAAACAGATCACATCAAGTGGGCTGACCCATGGCACCTTTTGAGAAAAGGGAAATTTACTTGTTCTTCACCAAGACATTAGCTGACAGCCTAATCTACATTTCTTTCTTTTTTTTTTTTTATTATTTGCCCAAGGGGTACAGGTCGGTGAATCACCAGGCTTACACCTTTCACAGCACTCACCATAGCACAAACCCTCCCCAATGTCCAAAACACATCCACCCTACCCCTACCCTCCAACTCTACATTTCTATATGACAATTGACACAGATTAGCAAAGCAGAGGAATCAGGAGGAGGAGAGGAAGGAAGAGGAGAAACGGAGCTGGCATTCCATTCTGAGACTCTACAATGCATCCAGAGCTATTCTGTGTACTTCAGTGATTCAGGTACATTCTTCACTTCATTTCCACAGCACGTTGTTCATTAGAAATTATTCTTCCAATTTCATGAATCAGATGATATCGGACATTTGTTCACCTCACATTATGAGCCCGTCAATGTGAAAATGTTGATTCTACTGTAAGGGTGTCTGTCCTTACAAAATAAAAAGAAGGTATAAAAGGTATACTTTAAGACACATGCATCTCAATCCAGCAGAGAATGGGGTGATGCTAAAAGAAGACTATTTAATCCACATTTTTAACAAATAAATCCCAAGAATCAGTGAGGCTCTCTAAGGAGACTTCCTCACACATCTGGTCCCCATAGACTCTTGTACCCCTGCCTCCCCCTTCTCTGCTCTCACAGTCTATATCCCTGATCATAAATAGAAACACCCAGAACAGAAAAAGCACATGTTACAGGTTCAAAAGGTCCAGATTCATAACCCACCCCCGTGCTAAAGGGTGCTCTGGATAACCTTGCATTGCATTAGCAACCCTAGGATCACACTCCTGCCCCAACTACTACTGGAAGGTTGAGATGATCTCATTGTCTGAAGCACACCCAGTTAGAAAATTACTTCAAAACAGCTTAAAATAAATATAAGTCTTTTCATATATCTCTCAAACAGGTATCGAGGAGTTTATTACTTTTTGCACACCCAATAACTTGTTTGTCCTCTGTGTAGTTCCCACTCCAACCACCATGGCTGTGACTTGTGGTCTCTCTTCCACCACTCTCAGACACCCAAAGTCTCTCCAAGAGGAATCACAGGCTCCACACTCTTTCTATTCTCTTCCTCTCTTCCCAACCAGCCTTTCCTTCCCTGATTTGCTCCCGAATTTTCTCTGGTAAACAATTTTCACTCCTCTGAGTTTCTCCTATTGCAGTCCTCACACACTGCCCCTAATAAATCCAACCAGCCTTGAGTCCATCAGGTAAACCCAGAATTCTCCTAAAAGGAGAGAGAATGGTTGTGAACAATTATAAGTAATTGTCCTTTAAAAAATCAATTTCTTAACTCTGCAAAATAAACATGTACATAGGATTTCATATATAATTGCAAGTATCTCACTACCCAAGTAAACCCACTACCAGGACTCCATAAACATCCTGCAGGCTCTGGATCTCAGATTCAGAACAGCTGACCTAAAGAAGCTACTTCACAACAACCATGGAGGTTTAGAGGAGGAAGCTCAACCTGGACAAGGAGTCAGAACATGCAGAAGCAAAATGAAGACCACCATTCCAGAGAACAGCAAAAAATAGGAAAACCAAAATGAGATCCAAAAAGAGGTAGGAATTTCATGGTAAAGTGGATCCAGAAGCAGGGATCCCTTAAGGAAGACCTGAGTCTAAGCAGGCAAGCTTGATTTCTGAAATCTCCTAGAGACAACAATTTCTGATGCACACAGTCAATGCCATGGTCCAACTGTCCTTACAAATGACCTCTCTGTTGTCACTGCACCAACAAAACTATCAGTTGAACAAGGTATGTTCCAAGGGTATTGCTAACTCTAACAGCAACCTACAGTAGAGAGTGGGTTAGAATAGAGGCAGATAGGTGTTGCCAAGGACAATCCCTGAAATCTTCCAAAGGAGACAAAAAATATGACAAGGAGTACAGGGACAGAAACCCCATCCTGGGCACATTTGGGTCCACTGACAGAGAAGGGGGCAGAGCTGAGGCTGGGGAGGTAAGGCCACAGGAAGCTGAGTCACTTACCTGCATACAGTTGTGCCTTCTTCAAGGCTGAAAGGGAACACACCTTGGTGAGACATGAATCAGAACAATATACTGTGTAGTATTGATCCACTGGCCCTTGCATCCCTTCTGTGCTACAAATAACACCACCAAGAGAGTAAGGAGAGAGGCTGGAGAGGAGATACCCTCCCACTATGTGCAGATAACAGGCTGTTCTGGGAAGTTCCCTGGACCACAGGTCAGAGAGCCTGAATTGCGGGCTGAGTTCCACCCCTGCTGGCTGCTGTTGTGTGCCATTTGCCAAGTTAGTGTCCTGAGTATTTAAAACTTCAACATCAAGAAAACAAAACAAAAACAAAACAAAACAAAAAAATCAAACATTTTTATTCTACCTGCTTTCAACTTTGCTTTAATAAGTCAAAAATTATACAACAGATGAAAATATTTTAGGGGATAAAATATACATTATTCCATAAATGTAAGAAATAATTATTACATCCAATGATTTCCAGGAAAGAGAGATTGGGGAAATAACACAGAAGGGATGAATTAAGGACAAGGGATGTTAGGTGAGCTCTAGGGTAAAAGTGGCCAAACTTTCTCAGAAAACACATCACTATACTGGACCACTGACACCTTATCCCACCCCATTCTCACCCAAGGTCTGCCCAGTCCTCTACCCAACACTTTATGTTCAGCACCTCCAGGAACTGGAGAGGAAAGACTCCCTGGATCATGTTATGTGGAATGATCACCAACCTAAACTTAATGACCCAATTTATTTATATAGATTCTTTTTTAAAAATCCCAGAGAGGGGGATTTTTTACTGAGGATTTTTACTCATTTTACTGAGCCTGTGTGGCTCAGTAGATTAAGCGTCTGCCTTCAGCTCAGGTCATGATCCCAGGGTTCCAGAATCCAGCCCCGAATTGGGCTTTCGCTCAGTAGGAAGCCATCTTCACCCTCTCTCTCTGACTGTGGCTCCCCCTGATTGTTTGCTCTCTCTCTCTCTCTCTCTCTCTCTCTCTCTCTCTCTCTCTCTCTCTCTCTCTGTCAATTAAATAAATAAAATCTTTTTTAAAAATCCAAAAACAAAAAAAAAAACAAAACAAAACAAATCCAAGAGCATCTAGGTTGATTAAGAACTACTTGTACTAAAGGCTAAAAGCTATAAACGGGATGGGTAGGTCAACCCAAGAAGCATGACAGACTCCAGGAACCACCATCACTCCAAGTTTCAAAGCACTGGGTGGGAAACAAAAGCCCAAATGGGGAAAGCCCATGGAGCAGGGTCTGCTTCCCACAAGCTTCCACTTCTGCCCCAAGGAAGGGTCCACATGTCTCTGTCTAAAACAAGGAGAAGGGACATCTTGGCGTAGGTGGAAGAAGAGACCCAAAGACATCTGGACAGTCACTCACCACTCAGGTAAACAGATTTTGTCCAGTCTGAAAGGTAACACAGGAACAGGTGAACTAAGAACCAGAAGGTCTCCTACAAAGGTGATACAGAAACTTCTGGGAAAAGGACACAACATACCAAGATCTGCTTGGAGTTCATCTGAAAGAAGGTGAAAAATATGCATGAACTCCCATTAATAAGAACAGCAGAGACTATACCTAGAAAACTCACAAGAGGATCTCTCCATATCCTAGAAGATCTAACTCCAGACCCCTCGAGCCTCCACAGCCCCACCTGTTCTCTCTGGTCCTCTTCAGCCCCTCGCTACTGGCCAAGGGCCCTGCTGTCCCCTTGTCCTCTGTACTAGCTTCACTTGTCTGCCTTGGCCCCTGTCCTGCCTTACCTCTGACCTTCAGTGCCTCCTCCTTTATCTGCTGGTCCTCCTCCTTGTCCCTGTGCAGTTCCTCCTGTTCCTGCATCTTCTGGTGCTTTGCAGTATGCTCTCTTTTGATGTAAAAGGCAGCCCCAAGGAGTAGGAGCATCAGCAGAGTCAGGATCACCAAGAAAGCCGGCTTCCAGGGAGAACTCTGGGGAAAGAAGGGTTCTGTGCCCAGCCAGACACCCTATCAGGGACACAGCCCAGGACAACGCAGTCCAGCACACTCAGGGACCCCCAACCAGACCATCCCACCATACTGGGGACTTTTTTTAAGATTTTATTTATCTATTTGACAGAGAGAGTTCACAAGTAGGCAGAGAGGCAGGCAGAGAGAGGATGGGAAGCAGGCTCCCCACTGAGCAGAGAGCCCGATGTGGGACTCAATCCCAGGACCCTGAGATCATGACCTGAGCCAAAGGCAGAGGCTTAACCCACTGAGCCACCCAGGCCCCCATCCCACCCTACTGGAAGTGGGAAATAGTACTGACCTGGGATGAAAATGGACATTGCCTTCTCCTGGCCCAGGGTGGGGTTGAGGAATGAGCAGGTCACATTCCTGGAAGAGCTGTCCCTCACAACAAGAGTGGCCTCCGTGGTGAACAACCCTTCAGCCTCTTGGGCTTGGGTCTCAGAGAACGTCAGGAACTTCTCTCCACTGAGAACTCTCCACTGCACTTGGGGCTTTGGGTACCACCCTGAGGCCATGCACACAACTTGGACCCCGTCCTCCTCTGGCCCTGTGATGTGCACTTGTGGGGCAGTGCCCACACCTGCAAGAGAAAGGCCAGAGAGTACAGGGAGGCTACCCAGAACCTGAGGGTGACAGCAGAGCCTTCCTGTACACAACTCCAGGGACAACACTGCATTCTAGGGTCTCCCTGGGAAGTGGTCCCTGCAAGGATTAAAGTAAGGGGTCCTACCATGGGGGACATTGGGAAGGACCATGGGGACCTATAGGAGGCCCAGAGGGCAGACTCTTCTCCCTAACCATTAGGGCGGAGGTCCCTCACCCAGAGTGACAGAAAGAGGAATTTGGTCCCAGCTTCCATCCTTCTCTGCTCTTCTCACCTCACACACTCTCCAGGGCATCTGCTTGCACATCCACTGCCCTTGGTCATCACTTCCACCATTGACAGCCCTACCTACTTCCTGATCTCCCTCCCTAATATCCACATCCCTGGGGATAGCTCTGCCAGGATTCCTCACAGATGCTTCAAACTCAAATCCTGAACTAATTCATGTTTGGCCCCATCTGTGATAGGATAATGATGAAAATATCCCCAATCCTTCAGCCTTCTTTACATGCAGCTCGCCCTCCGCCATATACTTTTAGGGCCTCACACTCTGCTTCTGGGCTCCATCCTGTAAATTGACTCAGCCACTGAAAGTGGGAATGTGACTCTAGGAGAGGTTGGTTGGAAATTGCTTGTGCCATTGCCTTATCCTCTGCCATGGGAGGGACATCCTCAGGCTAGCTCAGCCATTCCAGCTGCAGCTGTCCTAGACCAGTCAACAGCCAGCTGAGCAACAGCTCTGTGAGCAAACCCAGCCAAGGGCCACTGTCAGGACAAAATAATTTAGAAATAAGAGTCTTATAGTCCCTGTGGAAAATAAAGAGAGTCCCTTCCTATCCTTTCCTTATAGCATTTACTTGAGGAAACTTGTGATTATAGGTGTTTTCTCCCCTCTTTTAAATGTATATAAGTCCTTTAAAAAAAAAAAGGCAGATTGGCCTTTTGCCAGCTTTGTGCTCCAGGAATGTCTTTCTCAAGGACCTAGGAGCACTCTCTTTGTACTGCTCACACCAAGGAAGACCCCTTCCCGTGCCAGGGTAGGAGCCTAATCTCAGTGGGCACCAGGATCCACGTGTAAAATCACCTCCTGTCATAAAGATGGGAGAATTTGTAAAAATACTTTAACTTTTGTCTGTCTGGGAAACTCTTCATCTCTCCTTCTATTCTGAATGATCCCCTTGCTGGATAGAGTATTCTTGGCTGCATATTTTTTTCCTTTCAGCACTTTGAATATATCACACCACTCCATTCTGGCCTGCAGAGTTTCTGTTGAAAATTCCACTGAGTATATATGGAAGGGTCGAATCACTATATTATACACCTGAAATGAATATAACACTGTATGTTAACTACACCAGAAATAGTTTCTTTTAAGGTAGGAGAATTTGGTTTTCCTCAGGATAAAGCCAATTAGCTAACATAGATGATCACCGTAATTTCCAAGCAAATATAAGATGCACTGTCCAGGACAAATGGTGCTGAGAAGTCCACCTACTTGAGGGCTCATAACTGCTGATCCTGAAAGCACGTATGGAATGAGTTGTGTCTGCATGACTATGGAAAAGATGAGATTTCTTCTGTTTGTACATTTCTTGATAGAATCTCTGCAGTGCACATCATATTCTAATTAAGCTAATTTAATAATACGAAGGATTTCTTTTCCTACTATCTTAGAGACAAGGATTTCTGGGTTGGAAGATTCTGTTTTTAATTATATTTCCCCTGAATGACCCAAGATGTATGAGTAAGACCTGTTAAGATTAGCCGAACACAGCCCAGATGAGCTGAACTCCCTGAATGCCAAATTAAATGCATACTTGTTGCTATAGGCCAATGAGATTTCTATGTCTGTGTTACACAGCATTATAACAGCGAATGGCAACTTATACATAATATCAATACTTCTACTACTAAACAACAAATTGCCAAATGAAAAAACAAAAAATAAAAAAACAACAAAAAAAAAATAAACCTGTGTGTCTCTGCAGTCCCTTCTTTCCACTCTCCAAACTCTTCTTGTCCCAAAGCTCCTCACTCAGCTGGGTCTACTATCCAAATCTCTCTGATGCTGGAGTGCTCCCTTCCCACCTCACTGTCCCTACATGAATTCAAGTGGCCATCCTCTCGGCCCCATAACTACATCCAAGCCTCCAGTCTTGCTCACCTTCCATACACTCTATTACAGCTGCCAAAGCAAACCTTCCCTCACACATCTCCTTCCACTGCTCTGTTTAAAATTCCCTCAGGGCTACATCCAAACTGCATAACACAGCACATGAAGCCTCTGATAGTCTGGTAATAACAAACCCCCTACCCCAGAAACGAAACTCCTATCCACTTCCTCCCCAATCTCACCATCTGCACCTGTCTATACCCCACACAGATCCATCAACCAGAAGGCCATTTCAGAACACTGTCTGCTTCACTCAAATATCTGCTCAAGTGTGTACTACTCATGGACGTTTCCTGATCAATCACTTCTCTGTGCCCTAGGACCAGGAACACCTCTTTATTCTGGATTGTCACCTCTCACCACCTCCATTCTTCTCCATCACCAACCATGTGGCCTCTCTCTCTGCCCAGACTCACCAGCCACACTCCTACCTCAGGTGTCTCACATGGGTGTTCTTCTGCTTGGAACTCTCACCCCCAAAATATTTATTGGACTTAGTCTCTACTCATCACCATCAAACATTACCTATAACCTATTTGGTTATTTTTTGTCTATATAATTTAAACTCTGCAGGGAAGCAATCTTCATTTCTTACACTGAGATATACAGGTGCAGAGATATCCAGTAGCTCGCATGTACCGGGGTTCCATATATTTGTACTGAATAAATGGATGAGTAAAAGACCCTCCTTTCCCTCACCTATAAATTGAGGGCATATTTACTTAGGCCCCGAGATTGCTCCTAATTCCAATACTCCAAAACTCTAAATATAGATCAACCACACACCTGCCACCTTCAGTTCCAAACTGGCAGATTCATAGACGCTTCCCATTCTGAAGAAGCAGGTATAGCGTCCATTGTCGAAAGCCTGAACCTTGTGGATATGCAGGATGGCCTCACCCCAGCTGAGGAATTCCTTCACCAGTGAGGTCCGACCTGTGTACTGGGCCAACTGCTCCTCTCTCTGCTCCTGATGGTTTTGATAGATGAACACCGCTTCTGAGAAATTTGAGCGGAACCACCGCAGCTCCATGTTTTCCACATCCATGGCCGGGGACACACGACACGGCAGCATGATATCCCCACCCAGCACTGCCTCAATGGGGTCCGAGGGGCCAATCACCATGAACTCCTCTGTGGACACAGACATAGGAGTGAGAAAGCAGGAGAGATGCAGGACAGGGAAGGGAACACACTGTCAGGTAGGAGCTAAGTCAGACAGACTTAGCTCTGACCACTCTGAATGGGTTCATCCTACAACTTTAAGAAACTAAAATGATGTCAAAGAGACCCCCTCAATAGCCTGTGCTCCAGGCTCTAGGCCCTTCCATGAAGGACTCTCTAACTCAGTGGTTCTAACCTTCCACAGGCATCACAATCACCAGGAAGCCACAGGCTGCTGGGCTCCACCCCCAGAGCTCCCGGTTCAGTAGGTCTGGGGTGGGTCCAAGAATGTGCATCTCTAAAGAGGTGATGGGGATGCTGATACTGATGTTCCAGAGACCACACTCTGAGAACCACAGCTCTAATCTGCCTCCTCTTAAGACAGGACTGAGAACTGACCAAAGAGCACACCTGTGGCCCAGGTGGGAACTTTCTGCTCATTGGGCCACACCTGGAACTTCCCTACACCTGCTCCTAAATTTATTATTTCTGCCCATGTCTTTGTCCTCTGCTGAATTCCATGTGCACTAGAAACTAGAGCCCACAGCTACTTCCATTAAAATCTGCCTCCTTGACAAACCATAAGAGAATCCTAATCTCACAAAACAAACTGAGGGTTACTGGGGGGTGGGAGGGTAGGGATAGGGTGGATGGGTTATGGACATTGCAGAGGGTTTGTGCTTTGGTGAATGCTGTGAAAGGTATAAGCCTGATGATTCACAGACCTGTACCCCTGGGGCAAATAATAATAAAAAAAAATCTGCCTCCTCTCCATTGCTCTCAGGACCCAAATCACTACTTGTTACCAAAGAAGATTTATTCCACTGCCCCCACCCCCTCACAGGCCTTGGTCTTCTGAGACCTGATAGATATGTCACAACAGGACACTTCTGCAGGACAAACCCCACCACACATCCAAACACTGACTTCTCACCTCCTGTGCCACTCAATTTTGGCTGAGTCACTATATGTCTCACCTGGGGATGACAATTACTAGTCTCCCTGTGACATCCTCTCTCCAACCAATGTCTGTGAACCTTTATACCTGTAAGCAAAACCATGTCCCTCCTCTATCAAAGCCCTTCAATGCTTCTCCAGTTTCCCAAGTGACCCCAAACCCATTAGGGATGACCCTCCATGCTCTCTGATCCCCGGCTCCTACTTCTCTCCCCCTCGTTCACTCTGCTCCAACCAACACTTGCCTTCTCTGCTTCTTGAACACCTATACACACTATCAGCTTGGTCTGGCTACTCCCTGCTGTAGAGAACCTCTTTCCATGGGATCCACACAGGATAGTACCCCACCTCCTCCACAGATTTGTTCCCATCTCACTGCATACACTGACCAGTTTATGGATGACTGCTGCCTGCCTACAGCCCCTCTTTGCACCCCTGACTGTCCCACCTGCTCTGCTTCCTTGTCTGCTCTCCACTCCTCTAACAGACATAGATTGTACGGGGACTAGTACAGGACTTGTACTAGTATTTAGTATTAGTCCTCTCACAAAAGTATTTAGTATTTAGTATTTGGTATTTAGCACTCACTATCCCTGCCAGAATGTAAGCTTTGTAAAGATAGAGTCTGCCTGCTTTGTACATAGAGTAGCACCTAACACATACTAAATACCCTATAAATATTTGTGGAATATAAATACCAATGAAGTCAGGAAACAAAAACCCAATAAAGCCAGGAATAAAAAAAATGGGGGGATTTGTTTTCATACTTTTCAGAGCAAAATACACATTTTTTACTTTATAAGACATAAACTCCTTATTAGAGAACTGTCATACTCCCCTGCCCTTATTTTACAGTTCTGGGATTCTTCTCATGTGTTTAGTTTCAACAAGCACTTGGGAGATCTCAGAATCTGTCTAGAACCAGTGCCTCCACCAATAGCCATCTGTCCTGATGGAGTCACCAACAGAGCTCCAGGGGGTTCTCACCCACCCCAGGGAGACACAGAAAGAGGGATGGAGACACACTCACCTGCAGAGCCCCCAGCAGGCAGCTGGAAAAGGAGAAGCAGGGAGGGGAGATGGGAGAGCAAAGAGCCCCTGCAGCAATCCTCCATTTCCTCCGAGCTGGGGAGACACAGGGCAGGAGGCAGGTGAGCACCTCCAGAGAGGAGGCAGGACCAGCACACAGCTCTGGGCTCAGAGCAGACGGCAGGGCTCAGGGCTGGCAACTGTCCCCAGCAGGGGCACAGCGTTTCCTACTGCTCAGTATGCTGACGGGGTGGGGATCCCACAACCCTGATGCCAAGAAAGCCCTCCCAGCCCTTTGGAAACTTTCCCAGCCTGCTCTGCCTGCAGGAACAGACCCTTCCCGCCTCAGCACAGGGGCCTCCTCCACGGCTGCGTGAGTCACAGGCCACCACAGATGCCCAGGGACAAAAGGCACAGACTCAGGTCCCTCCCATGAAGGAAACACCAGCTCCTGTGTGCCTTTTCTTCTGCTGATCCTTAAATATGATCAGGGAATCACTGAGAGACATGACAGACTCTGTCACCTAAAGGACACTGTGGCTCACACCAAGTGCACCATGTCCTGGGGTCCTTTGTTTGTTCAGTTCACCCGGATTTCAGCTCCTTCCTCCCCGCAGGACTTTCCTGCTCGGGACCAAGGACGTGGCCTTGTTCATAGATGAGACCAGACAATTCCCCAGGAAAGGTTAATCTTCATCTTCTCTATCTTTGAGGAGCTTCTGACTCAGGATGAAGGATCCCAGCAGAGTCAGGGCAGCAGAGGATAAAACGAGTCTTGGTCAGAAAGAAGAGGCTTCAAACCACTTACTGCTGGGGGTCAGGGGCAGCAGATGGTCCTGGGAAGGACAGATTCTGGGGCTGACACGTGACGTCTTCACCAGATCCAGACACTTTCTAAAGAAAATTTCTTAGGCAAGTTTTTTGACCTGCTCCACCTCAGTTCTCATCTGCAAAATGGGAATAGTAACAGGCTCTCACCCCAAGATTTAAGGAGAAGTCTATAAATTTATGTATGGAGAGTCAGTACACATCATTAGAACAGTGTCTGGTCCTAAGAATGGTACAGAAATGTCATTAATGGGGCACCTGGGCAGCTCAGTCGTTGGGCATCTGCCTTCGACTCGGGTCATGATCCCGGATTGCTGGGATCCAGCCCGCATTGGGATACCTGCTCACCAGGAGGCCTGCTTCTACCTCTCCGACTCACCTCCTTGTGTTCCCTCTCTCACTGTGTCACTCTCTCTGTCAAATAAGTAAACAAAATCTTTAAAAAAGAAAGAGAGCGAGAGAGAGAGGGGAAGAGAAAGATAGAAAGAAAGAAAGAAAGAAAGAAAGAAAGAAAGAAAGAAAGAAAGAAAGAGAGAGAAAAAGAAAGAAAGAAGAAACAAGAGAAAAGAGAGAGAGAAAAAAAAGAAAAAAAATGTTGTTAAATAAATGAATAAAGTGCAACACTCCCTGTAGTTGTCCTGGGTCTTCCCAGAGCCTGGTTATTATTCAGCACCACCACCCACACAGCCCAACCACAATCTCAGCCTCCTCCTCCCAGCCAGCTGCTCCCAGCTTTCCTCTTCTTCTCCAACAAGTGTCTTCAGAACCCACTCACCTGCTTGAAAACCAGGGACTTTGGGAGCGTCTCTACTCAGTACTGTGAGATCTCAGCCAACCCCAAATCTGCTCTCAGAGATTGCACGTACAGTTCACTGCTCAAGCCCCAAACCCTGCTTCCAGATCCAACATTGGCACCACAGACTACTCTTGTCTGAGAGGCAGGTGGTTCCCAGGAGAGCAGAGAAGCAGAGCTGGGCACAGGTTGCAGGGTCTCTACTAAAACAGTGACTTGGGGCACTAAGCTCTCCCAGGCAGAAGGATGTACCCTGGGCTCATTCTTTCCACCATTTGAAAGTGAAAGCTTACAAATCACAATGCCAGCAGACACTGCCCTGCCCTCTGGACAGTGAACCTAATTATCAGGAAGGAAATAGTATGATCAGAGCCACGGAAACAGGGCAAGGACAGGCACACTGACCCACTCTGCAGGGGGACACACAGAGAGGAAGACTCAGCAACATTTTATGGAACAACAGCTACTCTCCAGGTTGGCTAGCTTCAAGACCAGAAGCAGGAGTGTGTGTGGCCTTTGCACAGGGCTGTTCACGACCAAGAATTATCGATGTCGGTTTCTGAATCCTAATGGCAAGAGCCTTTGAAAAGCCCCCAGTGTAGCTGCTTTGTTTTCTTCACCAAGAGATGACCCAGGTGCTCCCCACAGCCCGACAACAGAAGGGTTAAGACTGAGCATCAGAATCTTTCAGGAACAGCTGCAGTGGGGCTGCCCCAGCTGAATGGACAGCACCCTGTGGCTTGGACATCACACACGGCCTGGGTACACCATTCAGGCCCTCTCTGCCAGGCTGCAGTGTGCACCAGGAAAGGCAGATTCTGTGGTCTCTGATAGAAAACCATGGAGCACTAGGGCTTCCTTTCCAGCCTCTCCCTTCCTGCAGTTCCCCATCTCAGGACACCAGGGTTCACCCAGTTATGCCTGCCAGAAACTGGAGGGTCATTCCACCACACACTTCACTTTCCCACCCAGTCTGCTTCCAGTGTACCAGAAAGTTCAAGACTTTCCTCTAATCCATATCCACGGCCACCTTCTAGCTCCACACCAACCTCACTTCCCCCATCACCCAGGCATGATATCCCTGCTTCCCCATGGGTGTCCCCTGACCAACTCCAGCCTCACCCTCTCAAGTTCATTTTCCACCCAAGGTTATGACCTCTCAAATCATCTTATATCTGTTCTGCTTCATCCCTTCCAGGAATCCCCCTGCTAAACTTCTTGTCTGTGGCTTCCAGACCCCAGCTTCCTCTCTTACCTATTTCATCACTCTTCCAGTGCTCCCTCACTGGCCTGGGGAAGTTCCTCCAGTTCATGGAGCTTTCCCACTCTTGGGGCTTCTCAAAAGTCCTGGATGTTCCTGCTCTCTCTCTTGTCCGCCAAACTGGTCACCATTCCAGTCTCACCTAAAGTGACCATCCTCAGAGGGGCCTTCGCCAAACTGCTCATCCCCATATGTACCCCATACACGTGCTTGTTGGAGGTTTAGTGGCACCCTGTTCTCCTCCTCAACCCTGAACACGTGATCTTCTGTGGAACGTCTGTGGCATCCACAAAGGAAGACACTGTGTGCCCTGTTCACGTATCCAGCACACAGTAAACACTCAAGAAACTTTGCTTGAGCTCATGTGCAGGGAAGTCACTTCAGCAGCACGTTGGCTATTCAGCCGTGCCCAAATTTGGAAAACACTTCAGTCCACTGAGAAACAGGAAGACTCTTAACTCTGACCTAAACAAGTCAGCCCCTCTGTGGTTGCAACAACTGCACCAATATCCCCACACTTTTGTTCTTACTACCCCAAACATATATGCATCACCGGGATGGAAAAATGTCAGACTCAACCACCTTGTTTGCTCTCTCCATTCTGCCCAGTGCTCGGGTGCTCGTGTGCTAAGTGACTGCTGTTAAGACACCAGTTTGGGCTAGAACCTCCCTGGCCCCACTTCTGCCAGCTTGCCATCATTACTGTCTTCATTCTCCAGATGAGGAAACCAATCTTTCAGAGTTCCACAACCACACACCCAGCAAAGCCTCTCCCAGCCTGCGTTCACTCTCGATTTTTCTGAATGATCCACTGTGTTTGTTTTCATTAAGCAAGGAATGATGGACCCACTGATGCGTGGGAGTGAATGATTTCCACCCAGATGTCTGGTCTGAGATATTAAAACTCTGGGGAAACCCAGGGCTTCTACATATACCTAAACATGTCCCACATTATCATCCCCAAAATTCTATCTCTGCCAATATCCACTTACACTCAGGGATATTGGGAAAAGCCATCTCAAGTGAAAAAAAATAGACAAAGACCAATATTAGCCTCTAGGGTCTACTCCCACTGACACCACAGATCCCTACCCATTGGGGAGATTCCTCAAGGCCTGAGACCGTAGTGGAATTTTGTGAAAAATCAGAGGGAAGAAAACCAAATTTTATTGAGTACCTACTAAGTGCCATCACCTGGGCTACACACATTGTATTTATGACACTTCATTCTCACACATGCAAGCAGAGATGAAGGAAGACATGAGTCCTGCCATCTAGTAACCTTTCATCCAGGAACTTTCTAGAAGAGGGAGAGCTGACGCCGCAGGGACACTGCTCCCCACACCCCCACACACCTCAGTCATAAAGGCCAGCCCAGGTCCCAGCTCCACACAACTCAGGGTGAAAGAAGAACAGGAAGGGGACCGTGGACTCAGAAACAGCCCAGCATGATTGGGCCAGATAGCTTATCTCCCCTGAATGCAGACCTTGGATCCCATGTTGGGAGGGGAGGGGAAGGAGTGACAAAGCACAGGGAAGATTTTCCTGAAGAGCACTGGAAGGACACCTGAGGATACTGCATGAAGTGACACCAAACAGCAAACTTCACTGGCCTCCCCAAGATCATTAGGCTCACATTCGAGCTGCTTTATCGACAAATACTGTTCATTGTCCATGAATGATTTTTCTTGCTCAAAATATAAATTATCCCGATGGAAGTAGGATTGCCATTATACTTTCTATTTTAACAGCTGTATAATACATCTTATGTTTAGTTGCTTCAAGTTCTTTTTAGCAGTTCCAGAAAACATACCATAAAACATGGGCTAAGGTAAAATGAAGTGTGATTTCACAATGTGCCAGTTGGTGGAAAGGATTAAACCCACTTACTACAAACATGTAATAAAACAAAGTTTAATTTAGGTTTGGCGGCTGGAGAACTGTCATCTTCTTTTAGCAAAATCGTGTCACCACGATTTTCATGCTCTTTAGTGAGATCTTCCTCTGCCAGATCTTTTGAACTAGCCAGCACCTTTTTCACGTAGGTCAAGATTTCTTAACTTGAATTCTAACAGTTCATGGGTGGGCAGTTAGAGACCTTTCTTTAGTATTCCAGCAGGTGGCAGAATAGCACACGTTTTTGGTTTCTCTTCCCAGAGCAGCTTTGGCGGCTGTTTAGACCAGGCTCAAAGAAAGAAAGTAGGAGGCTGACGACCAAGTAGGGGCAATATGTACTAAGCCCTGGGGCTTGGGGCAGGCTCCACACTCCAGGAGGAGGATCCTCGAGTTCGGGAGTCCCGTGGTGCTCAGTGTTCTCCTGCTGAACTCTCAAGGTAGACAGTGCATAAAGTGGTTCTTCTTGTCTGCCTCCTTCCCTTGCCTCTTCCCTCCCCCACTGGCCCCACCCGGTCACAGAAGTTTTGCCTCAGAGGACCCTACTCTGTGTCTTAATAGCTATGAGGTCGTCCAGCTGCAGCCCACAGGGCCAGGGAGCCTTTCACTCACCCCTTTCCACCCCGACCTTCTCTGCCAGAGGAGTCACAGGTGAGCGCTGCCAATACTGTAGAAGCCAGGGTAACAGGCCCCTCCACTGCTGCCTGGGCTCCGGGCTCCATGAGGCCCAATCCACACCCCTTCAGATGTAAACATGGATGCATCTCTTCAGTGTCTGGGTGTGCTGTGCAGAGGAACCTTTGCTGGGTTTTGGAATCTTACTAGTTGTAAACAGAAAGGAGGAGACAAATGGAAGAACTCATTCTGCCATGATGCTGACTTCACTCCTCCCAAGAGTGATGGTTTTAATCATTCTTTCTGGAATTACATGGGCAACTGGTCCACTTGTTTCAAAAGTTTCCTCTTATTGTGTGGATGATTCCTATCACATCCATCCCTTCCTTTCCTCTCCATTTCAAAGGAAATAATACCTATAGCCCATCTAAAACTACTTCATTGTCATAGAGCCAGAAAGTATAGGGAAGGAGGAGATGAACATGTCAGATAATACATTAACATATAGAGTATTTAAAATATATACAAAGATCCCAAAGAGTATATTTATGACTTTATTGTTAGGGTGAAATTTTTGATGAATTTGAAAATTCCCTTTGGGGAGGGTTTGTGCTATGGTGAGTGCTGTGAAAGGTTTAAGCATGTTGATTCACATACCTGTACCCCTGGGGCAAATAAAAAAAAACTTTTTTGAAAATTCCTCCACTACCCTTTCCCACATGCTGTGAGCAGTACAGGGTGCTCCTCCAAGATACATTTCAGTTTAGATATTTGTATCAGTCAGTGTCCAGTTAGGAGGCAGAAATACTCATTTTAACAGGGAAAATTTGATATAAAGAATTATTAAGCAAAATGTATTTAACTATGAAAGAGGTAAAAGAAAGCTCTAAGGAAACCAGAAGTAGGAGATACAAGAAGCAGATACTACCTCTAAAAACAAAAGAAATTTGAGAGAATAAGACCAATATTCTGTTTAGTGGAGAAGGTTGGACTAGGGTCTTCAGGTAACGAAAGAAGTTCACCAACATGCCACAGGACAAAGCTGCTGGGCGGGAAAACTCCCACTAGAGAACTGGCAAGATCCCCTGGGAAGCAGCCCTCTAGAACACGGCCTGCTACAATGCCATACTCGTTCAGCAAAAGGTGAGAGAAGCCAGGTCTTCTCCAGGCCACTGGCAGTAGCATTGTTAAGATCAAGGGGAAAAAAACAACAAAGTTGAGACATCTGGTTGGCTCAGTTGGTTAAGGTTAAGCATCTGCCTTTGGCTCAGGTCATGATCTGAATCCTGGAATCAAATCCCATATGGGGCTTCTTGCTCAGTGGGGAGCCTGCTTTTCCCTCTACCTGTCACTCCCCCTGCTTGTATGCACTCTCTTTCTCTCTCTCTCTCTCTCTCTCTCTCTCTCTCTCTCTCTCTCTCTGATAAATAAATAAATCATTAAAATCTCGTTAAAAATGCACCAAAAGAAAAAGAAAGCTTTTTCTCCTGTTATGTCTTGCTGTGTTTCCTCTGGTGCACCGTAAAAATTCACAGTGCCCAGACAGACAAAATCTGACTTGTATTTGCCTCCCTGGATGAGACTAATTGAAAAACAAAGGAGGAGTGCCCCGAACACTGGGCCTCCTTTGAAGGTTCTTCTCTGAAAGCGGCCAGATTCTTACTGCAGCTCACGGTTCTCATCTAGGGAGTAAAGCCCATCTTTTTTAAATTTTGTTTAAATTTTGTTTTATTTTGAAGAGAAGCAGGCTCCTGTGCTGGTCATGTACTTCACAAACTCCTTGCTTCCTTGCCGTTAGCACACGCTGCCCCATATATTATTCTCCTGACCATTAAGGGTACACTTTCTTCCTTGCTTTGCTCTTGTGTTGGTGTACTGATAGGACCCCAATGAATGTGGAGACAAGGCTTGGCTAGAGGCCTTTTGCCACTAGAGCGTCTGGTCCCTAGGCCACTCATTTCTCCTATGAAGGTGTCTGGAGTAATATTTTCATTCGCCGTCTAAGGGCTTGCTGGCCAAACCCAACAGTGCCCTGACTGACAAAGACTGTGCTAAGTGTGCCACGTGGCAAAGATGAAATGTTTATGACATCCAGTATCAACAAGTAGGGCAAATACAGGGTAGATTTGAATGATAATGCAATGAACTAATAATGAGCATGGTCCACATATTTAGATCCTCAGCTTCCACATACAGCATTTTACCCACACTGGAACTTTCATATAACAACACAACAACTCCACATTTTCACCCATCTACAGGGCTACACCTACAAGTGAAAAAACTCTCACTCTTTCCCCAAAATGGAAGAGACAGGCAGTCCCAGGCATTGAATCAAACAGTTGTATTATTTAT
Organism: Ailurus styani; assembly: GCA_002007465.1. Classification (NCBI taxonomy): domain Eukaryota; kingdom Metazoa; phylum Chordata; class Mammalia; order Carnivora; family Ailuridae; genus Ailurus; species Ailurus styani. The sequence goes on along the minus strand of LNAC01000697.1, from coordinate 795,402 downwards.
TCTTTAACTCCAGCCACACTCATTTGACTATTCTGTTACCTAAAGAATACATTTAATTTTTTTATTAACATATAATGTGTTATTTGTTTCAGGGGTACAGGTCTGTGATTCATCAGACTTACACATTTCACAGCACTCACCACAGCACATCCGCTCCCCAATGTATATCACCCAATCAGCCCATCCTTCCCACCCCTCTCCACTCCAGCAACCCTGTTTGTTTACTGAGATTTATTGTAGAGACTATATTTTAAATATCACCACTGAAAATTGCATAAAATCACACTGGTAACAAGGAGGGAGAAAGAAAATAGATAATTAATATAAATGGCACATCAACATGACAAGAAAGAAAAAATATACAAAGCTACCACAGTCCTTTTCCTATTTTTGGTCACAGGCAGGAACTCAGATCTGTGACTTCCTTCTTCCACTTCCAATTCTGTGTCTTCTCATCTCTCCCCAACCCACAGAAGGTCACAGTCCTGTACCTTGGAAGGTCTTCATTCCTGAAGGTCTGAGTCCTCAATAGTCTGGCTTCCTTGTGTCTCCTGTGGTTTCTATCCACCTTTGCAATTGGGCTTGGAAGTACGGAGAAGCAGTATGTAGACCCTGGAACTGTGTTCATGATCAAAGCTTTCTGCAATTCATCCAAGGTCTGAAAACACTCTTCTTCATCTTTATTCTGGTAGCAATCCCCTTGTCTCCAACTGGCGTTGACACACAAGGGAACCCAAATTCTCATCCTTCATTCCCTGAATTAATGCAGCACTAGTATCTCACAAGTAACAGATATTTACTAAGGTTTGGTAAGAAAAGTATGTTTCCTCCATCCCAGAAGAGGAAGCATATTCAATAGAATATTACAGTCCACTCCTCTTAAAGTCCATCAGCCATACATTCTTCAGAAATTGTTGGATGACCAATATCTCTGGTCAGAGTGCACACTTCCTAAAATAGAGCTGGTGACCCACCCATAGCCTCTGGGTTCATCCACACAACTCAAAATGCATAACATAAACACCATTTACTTCTTCAGAGTAATTCAGACCTCATTTCATTTCATATCAAAACAATACAAAGACTCCATTAAATAACTTTCACGACCAAAAGAAACATGACTTCCAATAGCAAAATACAGTCTACTCCATTTCAGCTGACAAAGTCAACATTTACCTTCTAATACCTGAGCGTAAGGCACGACCTGACTAGTCTCATAACCACACCCCAGCAGTCTACACCCACAAGAGGAGGGCAAGACACCAGGTCACCCAGGATTAACCTCAGAGGCTACTACTCCCAGGAATATGCAGTTCCAGGACAGCCACCATGAGGAGTCTGGGACCGTGTTGGGGCACTATGGGGACATAGCTTCAGGACTGCAGGGGAGCAATGGAGATTGAACCCCTGGGAGAGCACCAGCAACACCAGAGCCTGAGCTGACCCTCTGCTCTGAGAGGCTCACAGGCTCCTCCTTAGAAGAAGGAGAGCTGTTATGGGATCCAGGGCGCTCCACAGGCCCACCCACCCCAGAACAGATGGTCAGGGACACATCTCCTGACCTCAACCTGAAGTATGGAAACAGAGTACCGGAGAAGGAAGCCAGAGGGAAGGAGAAAATGTGGGAGCCATCAGTCATGTTATAGAATGAGACATCCCCTTCCTTCAGGTCCAGGAAAACCCCTACCCTGTGGGGAATTGTCCCAAGGGATTGGCTATTATGAGGGACACAGATTTTATTTTCATACATTCCCACAACCCAGAACCCTTTTTCTGGGGATTCCTGGTACCAGTCTTTCCTCTCCACATCTCCCCTACAGACCCCCAGCCCCCACTCACTTTCATCTGCATTCCTGATGTCCACCTCCCAGTAACAGCGCCCTGATGTGATGCCATCATGACCCAAGACGCTATAGACTCCATCTCCTGTGTCCATGTGTGAGTCATTCCAGGTCACACTAGTCTTTTCATCAGAGACAACAAGGTCAGGATGTGCAGACTCTGGATCCAGAGTGACAGACACTGCAGAGACAGTTGCCAATCATTCAAGGCCTTTCTCTGCCCCATAAAAAGGTACACAACAACCACCCCACCCCCAGACACCTAGCTGCATGCAGGGAGGGCTAAACCTCCTGAGATGAAAGCCTTCTGGCTCAAGCACACAGCCCTCCAACCAGAAGAGCTAACCAAAGACTGATCTGGGGGTTAGACATGTCACAGGGAACTTGAGGACCAGACTGGATTCCAACACTGAAGGGTTGGAATCCCTTTTATATCCATTTCTATCTAATATCAGTCACACCTAGTAATCCCAGCTAGGTGGCTTTCACTGCCCCATCCCACCCCACCACCGTTGATGATGCCAGCATCTGGGATGTCAGCAGCCACGGGGCAGCAGTAGGAGCACCCAAAATAAATGAAGTAACTCACAGGCCTGGAACTTCTCCTTCCGCCAGTCTGTAAGAAAACCACATTTCACAAATGTGAACAACAAATCAGAGACTTGAGGAGACTGTACAGTACAGTCTTGGTATCTATCTTCTAAAATACACTGAAGCAAGAGTTATAGGGAAAAATGTTTTGGAAAAATTCACCCGATGAATATATTTTTCATACAAACATGCACACATACACACATACACACACACACAAACACACGCAAACATTCTCATATACCCACAGCCATCACGCTACAATGTTCCCATGAAAGCCAAACCATAATGCTTAACACCACCAAGGGGCTGGATACTGACCTAAGAAGAAGGCCCTTTGCACATATTTCATTATCCAAATACACTTTTTTCAATCCTTAGCTATACACCCGTCCAAAGTTTTCCTAAGAAAGCTAAGTTTCACCCTGCTTCACCCTATAATCACCCAGAGATATCAAAAGCATCAGGAGACACCACACATGATCGGCCCCCATATATGGCTGTGTCTTATGCCCCAGAAAATATGAATATGTTTTAGCAAAGAGAACTTTACAGATGTGATTAAGATTAAGGAAATGCAGAGAGGGTTGGGGCAGGGGTGGAACAACAATGCCTCCAAACACCTAAATGGAACCCCAAACTCAATTATCCTAAAGACCATATCAAGCTATCCTCTACAAGGTGAGGTCCTGAAATGAGCAAGAGGAGAACACAGGGACCCTCGTCCCTCAGTGACACAAAGCATAAACTCCTCCAACTTTCATACTCCCTTTTAAGAAGAAGAAAAGAAGCCAATTGATCAGAAGAAACATATATGTGTCATAAGACCCAGAAAAGTCTGCACTGGTAAGGCTGTTATCTCCAAAGGGGCAGAGACTCCAGAACAAAATTAGAGAACTTACAAAAATAAGAACAGGACATTTCCTTGAATGTTTGGTGAAAACATGGGACCACTGTTCTCACTTATACAGGCTTATTCAGATAAAGTGGCATGTCCAGCTCTGTTGATTTGCTTATACAAACAGATCACATCAAGTGGGCTGACCCATGGCACCTTTTGAGAAAAGGGAAGCACAAAGCCTCCCCAATGTCCAAAACCCATCCACCCTATCCCTACCCTCCAACTCTACATTTCTATATATTATTTGCCCCAGGAGTACAGGTCTGTGAATCATCAGGCTTACACCTTTCACAGCACTCACCATAGCACAAAGCCTCCCCAATGTCCAAAACCCATCCACCCTATCCCTACCCTCCAACTCTACATTTCTATATGACAATTGAAACAGATTAGCAAAGAAGAGGAATCAGGAGGAGTAGAAGAAAGAAGAGGATAAAGGGAGTTGGCATTCCATTCTGAGACTCTACAATGCATCCAGAGCTATGCTGTGCACTTTGGTGATTCGGGTACATTCTTCAATTCATTGCCACAGCACGTTGTTCCTTAGATATTATTCTTCCAATTTCATGAATCAGATGAGATCGGACATTTGTTCACCCCACGCTATGTGCCCATCAATGTGAAAATGTTGATTCTACTGTAAGGGTGTCTGTCCTTACAAAATAAAAAGAAGGTATAAAAGGTATACTTTAAGACACATGCATCTCAATCCAGCAGAGAATGGGGTGATGCTAAAAGAAGACTATTTAGTCCACATTTTTAACAAATAAATCCCAAGAATCAGTGAGGCTCTCTAAGGAGATTTCCTCACACATCTGGTCCCCATAGACTCTTGTACCCCTGCCTCCCCATTCTTTTGCTCTCACGGTCTATATCTCTGATCATAAATAGAAACACCCAGAACAGAAAAAGCACATGTTACAGGTTCAAAAGGCCCACATTCATAAGCCACCCCTGTGCTAAAGGGTGTTCTGGATAACTTTGCATTGCATTAGCAACCCTAGGATCACACTCCTGCTCCAACTACTACTGGAAGGTTGAGATGGTCTCGTTGTCTGAAGCACACCCAGTTAGAAAGTTACTTCAAACAGCATACAATAAATATAAGTCTTTTCATATATCTCTCAAACAGGAATCGAGGAGTTTATTACTTTTTGCACACCCAATAATTTGATTGTCCTCTGTGTAGGTCCCACTCCAACCACCACGGCTGTGATTTGTGGTCTCTCATCCACCACTCTCAGACACCCAAAGTCTCTCCAAGAGGAATCACAGGCTCCACGTTCTTTCTCATCTCTTCCTCTCTTCCCCAACCAGCCTTTCCTTCCCTGATTTGCTCCCGAATTTTCTCTGGTAAACAATTTCACTCCTCTGAGTTTCTCCTATTGCAGTCCTCACACACTGCCCCTAATAAACCCCACCACCATTGAGCCCATCTGGAAAATACAGAATTCTCCTAAAAGGAGACATAATGGTTGTGAACAATTATAAGTAACTATCCTTTAAAAATTAATTTCTCGACATTAGAAAAGTAAGGTGGCAGAGAAGTGGGAGACTGATAATCATCAGGTCCCAGGAGTTCACCCAGATAGCTATCAAACCATTCTGAACACCTACAAGTTCCACAGGAGACCGAAGAGAGGAAGAGCAGCAATTCTAGGAACAGAAAATCAACCACTTTTCGGAAGGTAGGACATGTTGAGAAGTGAGTCTGAAGCAACGGGAAGATAGACCCTGGGGGAGGGGCCGGCTCCCAGCAAGTGAGAGAGCAGTGGAGCACAAAATTGAAACTTTTAGAAGTCTGCTCCACTGAGGGATGTCTCCCCAGAGGCTAAGCGGGGGGTGAAGCCCTCGTGGGGACAGTGTGTCTCAGGACCCATGGGGACACAAAAAGACCAGGGGTGTTTGAGCATGACAGAGCTCCCAGGTATGAGAGAGGAGAAGCTGACTGGAGAGACGGAGCCAACCTGAAAAGGTGTCTCTCAGCTCGGTGTTACCTTAAACCATGATCCAAAGCACAACGTGGCCATTGCTCTTTGAGCAGGGACCCCACAAGTGGCAGATCCTGAGAGCCCCCCTCCTTCCTCTTCCAGGAGGAGTGGCACAGGAGTGCACTGCAGGAATCTGCTGGGTTTGGAGATTACAAACAGGGCCGCGTGCCAGAGATAGACATGCTCAGTCACAGCCAGTTGAGCTTGGAGTGCAGTGGGAAACCAAGGAGACAGGAGGGACTGAATGCTTTTCTCTGAGGATGTACTAACTGGGGTCCCAAGCTCTCCACTCCTCCAGGTCAGAGATTGGGAGGCCACCATTTTCAGTCCCGTCCTCCAAAGCTGTACGGAAAGCGTTCAGGGAACAAAACCTCCCCAGAGCGAACCTGAGCTGAGTACTTAGCCTGCCCCCTGGCGAGGGTGGTGCAATTCCACCTCGAGCAACGACAGTTGAGAATCACAGCAACAGGCCCCTCCCCCAGAAGATCAGCAAGAAAACCCAGCCAAGACCAAGTTCACCAATCACTGGGAATTGTGGAACTCCAGAGCTAGGGGAAAGCAACCCTTAGAATTCATGGCTTTACCCCATGAACCTTTACTCTTTCAAAATTAAATTCTTTTAATTTTATCTTTTTTCTTACTCTTTTCTTTTAAATTAATTCTACTCTCCTATTTTAATGTTTTTCAACTATTTTATCATATCAATACCTTTTTTAATCTTTTAAAATTTTCGTTGATATAGTCATATTTTATCCATTCATAGTATTTAACCTTATTTTTTGTATACATATAGAGTCTGTTCAATTCACCACTCTAATAGGTAGATATAGATATAGATATAGATATAGATATAGATATAGATATAGATATAGATATAGATATAGACACAGAGATAGAGAAGTAGATAGATATAGTTTGATATAGATATACATTTTCAAAACTCTTCACAGTGTAGGGATAGAGGGTACATACTTCAATATCATCAAAGCCATCTATGAAAAACCCACAGCAAATATCATTCTCAATGGAGAAAAACTGAGAGCTTTTCCCCTAAAGTCAGGAACACGGCAAGGCTGTCCACTATCACCACTGCTATTCAACATAGTACTAGAAGTCCTAGCCTCAGCAATCAGACAACAAAAAAAAGAAATAAAAGGCATCCAAATCAGCAAAGAAGTCAAACTCTCACTCTTTGCAGATGATCTGATACCTTATGTGGAAAACCTAAAGGACTCTACTCCAAACCTTCTAGAACTCATACAGGAATTCGGTAAAGTGTCAGGATATAAAATCAATGCACAGAAATCAGTTTCATTTCTATATACCAACAACAAAATAGAAGAAAGAGAATTTAAGGAGTTGATCCCACTTACAATTGCACCCAAAACCATAAGATGCCTAGAAATAAACCTAACCAAAGAGGCAAAGAATCTGTACTCAGAAAACTCTAAAATACTCAGGAAAGAAATTGAGGAAGACACAAAGAAGTGGAAAAACATTCCATGCTCATGGATTGGAAGAACAAATATTGTGAAAATGTCTATGCTACCTAGAGCAATCTACACATTTAATCTAAACATTAAATCTAAACATTTAATGCAACCCAGCAAAATACCAGCAATTTACTTCAAAGAAATGGAACAAANAAATGGAACAAATAATCCTAAAATTTATATGGAACCAGAAAAGACCCCGAATAGCCAAAGGAATGTTGAAAAAAAAAAGCAAAGTTGGCGGCATCACAATTCCAGATTTCAAGCTCTATTACAAAGCCGTCATCATCAAGACAGTATGGTACTGGCACAAAAATAGACACAGAGATCAGTGGAAGAGAATAGAGATCCCAGAACTGGATCCTCAACTCTATGTCAAGTGATCTTCGACAAAGCAGGAAAGAATGTCCAACGGGGAAAAGACAGTCTCTTCAACAAATGGTGTTGGGAAAACTGGTCAGCCACATGCAGAAAAATGAAACTGGATCATTTCCTTACACCACACACAAAAATAGACTCAAAATGGATGAAAGACCTCAGTGTGGGAAAGGAATCCATCAAAATCCTTGAGGAGAACACAGGCAGCAACCTCTTCAACCTCTTCAACCTCAACTGCAGCAACTTCTTCCTAGGAAGAGCACCAAAGGCAAGGGAAGCAAGGGCAAAAATGAACTGTCGGGACTTCATCAAGATTAAAAGCTTTTGACAGCAAAGGAAACAGTCAACAAAACCAAAAGACAACTGACAGAGTGGGAGAAGATATTTGCAAACGACCTATAAGATAAAGGGCTTGTATCCAAAATCTATGAAGAGCTTCTCAAACTCAACACCCATAAAACAAATAACCCAGTCAAGAAATGGGCAGAAGACATGAACAGACATTTCTCCAAAGAAGACATCCAAATGGCCAACAGACATATGAGAAAGTGCTCAATATCACTCAGATACCACCTCACATCAGTCAGAATGGCTAAAATCAACAAGTCAGGAAACGACAGATGTTGGCAAGGATGTGGAGAAAGGGGAACCCTCCTCCACTGTTGGTGGGAATGCAAGCTGGTGCAGCCACTCTGGAAAACAGTATGGAGGTTCCTCAAAAATTTGAAAATAGAGCTACCGTATGACCTAGCAATCACACTACTGGGTATTTATCCTAAAGATACAAAGGTAGTGATCCTCAGGGACACATGCACCCAAATGTTTATAGCAGCAATGTCCACAATAACCAAACTACAGAAAGAACCTAGATGTCCATTACCAGATGAATGGATAAAGAAGATGTGGTATATATATACAATGGAATACTATGCACCTCTCAAAAGAAACAAAATCATGCCATTTGCAACAACGTGGATGGAACTAGAGGGTATTATGCTGAGCGAAATAAGTCAATCAGAGAAAGACAATTATCATATGATCTCTCTGATATGAGGAACTTGAGGGCCAGGGTGGGAGGTTGTGGGGGGTAGGGAGGGAAAAAAAATGAAACAAGATGGGATGGGGAAGGAGACAAACCATAAGAGACTCTTAATCTCACAAAACAAACTGAGGGTAACTGGGGGTTGGGAGGGTAGGGATAGGGTGGATGGGTTATGGACATTGGGGAGGGTTTGTGCTATGGTTAGTGCTATGAAAAGTGTAAGCCTGATGAATCACAGACCTGTACCCCTGGAGCAAATAATAAAATAAATTTTTTAAAAAATTTAAAATCAGGGATGCCTATGTGGCCCAGTCAGTTGGGCATCTGATCTTGGTTTGGGCTCAGGTCCTGATCTCAGGGTCATGAGATCAGCCCTGTGACGGGGTCCACACTCAGCATGGAGAGCTGAGCTCTCTCATAGCTCTCTCTCTCAAATAAATAAATGAATCTTGAAAAAAAATTTAAAAAGAGAGAGATTTTTTAAATGTAAAATAATACTACCTTTCTCTCTTTTTTTAAAAAGATGGTATTTTTTATTAAAAATTGTATTACAAAAAAATATAAATAAAAATAAAAAATTAATTTCTGAACTCTGTAACACAAGCATGTTCATAGGATTTTGTATATAAGTGCAAGTATCTCACAAACCCACTACCAGGACTCCATAAACATTCTGGAGGCTCTGGATCTCAGATTCAGAACAGCTGACCTAAAGAAACTACTTCCAAAGCAGCCATGGAGGTGTAGAGGAAGAAACCTGGCGTGGACAAGGAGTCAGAGCATGCAGAACAAATGAAGACCACCATTCTGGAGAAACAGCAAAAAATAGGAAAATCAAAACAAGATACAAAAAGAGGTAGGAATTTCAGGGTAAAATGGATCCAGAAGCAAGGATCCCAAAAGGAAGACCTGAGTCCTAAGCAGGCAAGCATGATTTCTGAAATCCTCCAGAGACAGTGATTTCTGATGTACTCAGTCAATGCCATGGTCCGACTGTCCTTACAAATGACCACTCTGTTTTCACTGCACCAACAAAACCATCAGTTGAAAAAGGCATATTCAGAAGGTGCTCCTTATCCTAACAATGTACAAAAGAGGATGGGTCAAAATAGAGACAGATCTGTGTTGCCAAGGACAGTCCCTGCAGACCTCAGAAGGAGTCAAAAAATATAACAAGGAGTACAGGGACACCAACGCCATCCTGGTGTAGGGTCCACTGACACAGAAGGGGGAAGAGTTAAGGCTGAGGTGGTAAGGCCACAGGAAACTGAGTCACTTACCTGCATACAGTTGTGCCTTCTTCAAGGCTGAAAGGGAACACACCTTAGTGAGACATGACCCAGAACAAGTCTGCATAGTATTGATCCACTGGCACTTGACTCCTCTCTCTGCTATAGGTAACACTACCAACAGAATAAGGAGAGAGGCTGGAGAGGAGATACCCTCCCACCATGTGCAGACAATAGGGTGTTCTGGGAAATTCCCTGAACCACAGGTCAGAAAGCCTGCATTGCAGGTTTAGCTCCACCCCTGCTGGCTGCTGTTGTGTGACCTTTGCGAAGTTAGTGTCCTGAGCCTTAAAAATCACAACATTAAAAAAAAAAACCCTCAAAATTTCTATTCCATCTGCTTTCAATTTTCTTTAAAAGGTCAAAAATTATACAATTTATGAAAATATTTTAGGGAATAAAATATACATTATTCCATAAATATAAGAAATCATTATTACATCCATGATTTCCAGGAAAAAGGAATATGAGAAATAACACAAAAGGGAAGACGAATTAAGGACAAGGATGGTAGGTGAGCTCTAGGGTAAAAGTGTCCAGACTTTCTCAGAAGACACATCACTATTCTGGACCATTGACAGCTAATCCCGCAACATTCCCATCCAAGGTCTGCCCATTCCTCTACCCAAAACATTATGATCAGCACCTCCAGGAACTGGAGAGAAAAGATTCTCCCTGGATGGTGTTATATGGAGGGATCACACTCCTAAACTTAATGACCCCATTTATTTATATAGTTTCTTCAACAAAATCTGAGAGCATCCACATTGACTGAAAACTAGTTGCATTGAAGGCTAAAAAGCTAGAAAGGAGGCAGGTAGATCAACCCAAGTTGCACGACAGACTCCAGGGACCACCATCACTCCAGGTTTCAAAGCACTGGGTGGGAAACAACAGCCCAGATGGGAAAAGCCCGTGGAGCAGGGTCTGCCTCCCAACAAATTCCACCTCTGCCCCAGGGAAGGGTCCACGTGTCTCTGCCTGAAACAAGGAGAGGGGACAACTTGGCTTAGGGGGGCAAGAGACCCAAGAACATCTGGACAGTCACTCACCACTCAGGTAAACAGATTTCCTCCAGTCTAAAAGGTAACAAAGGAACAGGTGAGCTGAGAACTAGAGTGTCTCCTACAAAGGTGATACAGAAACTTCTGGGAAAAGGACACAACATACCAAGATCTGCTTGGAGTTCATCTGAAAGAAAGTGAAAAACATGCATGAACTCCCTTTGCTAAGAACAGCAGAGACTGTACTTGGAAAACCCACAAGAGGATCTCTCCATATCCTAGAAGATCTAACTCTAAACCCCTCAAGCCTCCACAGCCCCACTTGTCCTCTCTGGTCCTCCTCAGACCACTGCTCATGGCCAAGTGCCTGCTGTCCCCTTGGCCTCTGTACTAGCTTCACTTGTCTGCCTTGGCCCCTGTCCTGCCTTACCTCTGACCTTCAGTGCCTCCTCCTTTATCTGCTGGTCCTCCTCCTTGTCCCTGTGCAGTTCCTCCTGTTCCTGCATCTTCTGGTGCTTTGCAGTATGCTCTCTTTTGATGTAAAAGGCAGCCCCAAGGAGTAGGAGCATCAGCAGAGTCAGGATCACCAAGAAAGCCGGCTTCCAGGGAGAACTCCGGGGGAAGAAGGGTTCTGTGCCCAGCCAGACACCCTATCAGGGGCACAGCCCAGAAAAGCCCAGCACTCCCAGGAACTCACAACCAGACCATCCCACCCTTCTGGAAATGGGAAATAGTACTGACCTGGGATGAAAATGGACATTGACTTCTCCTGGCCCAGGACTGGGTTGAGGACTGAGCAGCTCACATTCCCGGAAGAGCTGTCCCTCACAACAAGTGTGGCCTCCATGGTGAACAGCCCTTCAGCATCTTGGGCTTGGGTCTCAGAGAATGTCAGGAACTTCTCTCCACTGAGAGCTCTCCACTGCACTTGGGGTTTTGGGTACCACCCTGAGGCCATGCACACAACTCGGACCCCATCCTCCTCTGGCCCTGTGATGTGCACTTGTGGGGCAGAGCCCACACCTACAAAAGAGAAGCACAGGGAGGCTGTCCAGGGATTCCAGCCGAGCCTTCCTGTGCACAACCCCATGGGCAGCTTTGCATTCTGGGGGCTCCCTAGGGGGTGATCACTACAAGGTTTAAAGTAAGGGGTCCTGCATGGGGAACAGAAGGAAGGTTCATGGAGAATGCAGCAGGCCCAGAGGGAAGGGCTCTTCTCCCCAACCATGAGTATGGGAAGTCCATCACCCAGAGCGACAGAAGAAGGAATTTGGTCCCAGCTTCCATCCTTCTCTGCTCTTCTCACCTCACACACTCTCCAGGGCATAGGCTTGCACACCCACTGCCCTTGGTCATCAATTCCACCATTGACAGCCCTACCTACCTCCTGATCTCCCTTCCTAATATCCATATCCCTGGGGTTAGCTCTGCCAGGATTCCTCACAGATGCTTCAAACTCAAATCCTGAACTAATTCATGTTTGGCCCCATCTGTGATAGGATAATAATGAAAATATTCCCAATCCTTAAGCCTTCTTTACATCCAGCTCTCCCTCTGCCACATATAGTTAGTGCCTTCACGCTCTGCTTCTGGGCTCCATCAGAGACTCGACTCAGCCACTCAGAGTTCAGGGAACGTGACTCTAGCACAGGTTGGATAAGGCTTGTGCCATTGCCTTGTCCTGTGCCATGGGAGGGACATGCTGAGGCTAGCACAGACTTTCCATCTGCAGTTGTCCTAGACCAGTCTACAGCCAGCTGAGCAACAGCTCTGTGAGCAAACCCAGCCAAGGGCCACTGTCAGGACAAAATATTTTAGAAATAAGAGACTTATTGTCCCTGTTGAAATGAGGAAAGAGAGTCTCTCCCCATCCTTTTTCTTACAGCATTTATTTTAGAAAACTTGTAATTGCGTTTTCTTCCCCCTTTGAAATGGATGTAAGAACTTTGTGACCACTAGACACACCTTTTTGCCAGCTTTGTTTCCGGGAATGTCTTTCTCAAGGACCTTGGAGCCCTCTCTTTGTACTGCTCACACCAAGGAAGACAACACCCCTCACTTCCCCTTCCTGTGCCAGGGTAGGAGCCTACCCTCAGTGGGCACCAGGTTCCACATGTAAAATCACCTCCTGTCATAAAGATGGGAGAATTTGTAATAAAAAAAGAAAGAAAGAAAGAAAGAAAGAAAGAAAGAAAGAAAGAAAGAAAGAAAGAAAGAAAGAAAGAAAGAAAGAAAGAAAGAAAGAAAGAAGGAAGGAAAAGGAAAAGAAAAAGAAAAAGAAAAATGCACTACTTTAACTTTTGTCTGTCTGGGAAACTCTTCATCTCTCCTTCTATTCTGAATGATCTCCTTGCTGGATAGGGTTTCTGGCTGCAGAATTTTTTCCTTTCAGCACATTTAATATATCATACCACTCTATTTGGGCCTTCAGAGTTTCTGTTGAAAATTCCACTGAGTATATGTGGAAGTGTTGAATCACTATATTGCACACCTGAAATGAATATAACACTGTATGTTAAATACACTGGAATTAAATGTTTTTATTGTTGAGATAGGAGAATTTGGTTTTCCTCAGGATAAAGCCAATAGTTAACATAGATGGTCGCCCCAATTTCCAAGCAAATATAAGGTGCACTGTCTAGGACAAATGGTGCTGGCAAGTCCATCTACTTGAGGGCTCATAACTGTTGATCTCGAGAAGATGTATGGAATGAGTATGTCTGCATGGCTATGGAAAAGATGAGTTTTCTTCTGTCTGTGCATATCTTGACATAATCTCTATAATGCATATCACATTCTAGTTAATGCTAATTTAATAATAAAAAGGATTTCTCTTCCTACTATCTTTGAGAAGAGGATTTCTGGGTTGGGAATTATGTTTTTAATCATATTTCCCCTACATGACCCATGATATGTGAGTAAACCCTGTTAAGATTAACCATGTACAGCCCAGATGAGCTGAACTCCCTGAATACCAGATTAAATATATGCTTGCTGCTATAAGCCACTGAGATTTCTGTGTTACATAGCATTATGACAGCAATTGGCAACTTATACATAATATCAATATTTCTACTACTAAACAACAAATTGCCAAAAAAAAAAACCACACACAAAAAAAAAAACAAAACAAAAAACCGTTGAGGCCCTATAGTCCTTTCACTCCACTCCTCCAAAGTCTCCTTGTCCCAAATCTCTCACTCATTTTGGTCTACTTTCCAAATGTCTCTGATGCTGGAGTGGCCCTTTCCCACCCCACTGCCCCTAGATGAATTCAGGCGACCATTCTCCACCCCATAACTACATCAAAGCCTCCAGTCTTGCTCACATACACCCTCCATTACAGCTGCCAAAGCAAACTTGCCCTCACACACCTCCCTCCACTGCTCTGTTTAAAATTCCCTCAGGGCTGCATCCAAACTGCATAATACAGCACACGAAGCCTCTGATGGTCTGGTATTACCACCCTCCCTACCCCACAAAAGAAACTCCTATCCACTTCCTCCCCAGTCTCACCATCTGCACCTGTCTATGCCCCGCACAGATCCATCAACCAGAAGGCCATTTCAGAACATTGTCTGCTTCACTCAAATATCTACTCAAGTGTGTACTACTCATGGACGTTTCCTGATCAATCTCTTCTCTGTGCCTTAGGACCAAGAACACCTCTTTATTCTGGATTGTCACCTCTCACCACCCTCCATTCTTCTCCATCACCAACCATGTGGTCTCTCTTTCTGCCCAGACTCACTAGCCACACTCCTACCTCAGGCGTCTCACATGGGTGTTCTTCTGCTTGGAACTCTCACTCCCAAAATATTTATTGGACTTAGTCTCTACTTGCAACCATCTAACATTGCCTATAACATATTTGGTTATTTATTATCTATATAATAAAAACTCTGCAGGGAAGCAATCTTTATTTGTTGCACTGAGGTATCCAGATGCAGAGAATAGTAGCTCACACGTACCAGGGTTTCCGTATATTTGTACTGAATAAATAGATGAGTGAAAGACTCTCCTTTCCCTCACCTATAAATTGAGGGCATATTTACTTAGACCCTGAGATTGCTCCCGGTTCCATTACTTCATGTCTCTAAATGTAGATCAACTACCCACCTGCCACCTTCAGTTCCAACCCGGCCTCTTCATAGAAGATTCCCTTTCTGAAGAAGCAGGTATACAGCCCATTGTCAAAAGCCTGGACATTGTGGATGCGCACGGCAGCCTTCCCCTGGGTGAGGAAGTCCTTCACCAGTGAGGTCCGACCTGTGTACTGGGCCAACTGCTCTTCTCTCTGCTCCTGCTGGTTTTGATAGATGAACACCGCTTCTGAGAACTTGGAGCGGAACCACCGCAGCTCCATGTTTTCCACATTCATGACCGGGGACACACGACACGGCAGCATGATGTCCCCACCCAGCACTGCCACAATGGGGTCCGAGGGGCCATTCACCATGAACGCCTCTGTGGACACAGACATAGGAGTGAGAAAGCAGGAGAGATGCAGGATGGAGAAGGGAACACACTGTCAGGTAGGAGGCCCTGACTGACCAACTTAGCTCTGACCACTCTGAATGGGACAAGTTTATCCTACAACAACCGTGAGACCCAAAAATGGTGTCAAAGAGACTCCCTCAATAGCCTGTGCTCCAGGCTCCAGGCCCTTCCACGAAGGACTCTTTAACTCAGTGGTTCTAACCTTCCATAGGATCACAAACACCAGGAAGGCCTGTGAAACACAGGTTGCTAGGCTCCACCCCCAGAGCTCCTGGTTCATTAGGTCTGGGGTGGGTCCAAGAATGTGCATCTCTAAAGAGGTGATGGGGATGCTGATACTGATGTTCCAGGGACCACACTCTGAGAACCACAGCTCTAACCTGCCTCCTCTTAGGACAGGACTGAGAACTGACCAAAGAGCACACCTGTGGCCTAGGTGAGAACTTTCTGCTCATTGGGCCACACCTGGAACTTCCCTACACCTGCTCCTAAATTTATTATTTCTGCCCATGTCTTTGTCCTCTGCTGAATTCCATGTGCACTAGAAACTAGAGCCCACAGCTACTTCCATGAAAACCTGCCTTCACAACACTGCTCTCAGGACCCAAATCACTACTTGTTACCAAAGAAGATTTATTCCACTGGCCACACCTCCTCACAGGCCTCGGTCTTCTGAGACCTGGTAAATATGTCACAGCAAGACACTTCTGCAGGACAAACTCCACCAGACATCCAAACACTGACTTCTCACCTCCTGTTCTACTCAATTTTGACTGGTCTGTTTCACCTGGGGGATGGCAATTACTAGTCTCCCTGTGACATCCTCTCTCCAACCAATGTCTGTGGATCTTTAAACCTGTAAGCAAAACCATGTCCCTCCTCTATCAAACCCCTTCAATGCTTCTCCAGTTGCCCAAGTGACCCCAAGCCCATTAGGGATGACCCTCCATGCTCTCTGATCCCCAACTCCTACTTCTCTCCCACTCATTCACTCTGCTCCAGTCAGCACTTGCCTCCTCGGCTCCTTGAACACCCAGTCACGCTGGCAGCGTTGTCTGGCTGCTCCTCACTGTGGAGATGCTCTCTCCATGAGATGCAGACAAGATGGTACCCCACCTCCTCCATGTCTTCATTCCCATCTCACTGCATACAGTGACCACCCTATGATCACTGCTGCCTGCCCACTTATCATCCTGCACCCCTGACTGCCCAACCTCCTCTGCTTCCTTGTCCCATGCTCTCCGCTCCTCTGACAGACATAGATTATATGGGGTTGTGGTATTTAGTACTCACTGTCCCTGCCAGAATGTAAGCTCGGTAAAGATAGAGACTGTCTGCTTTGTACACAGAGTAGCACCTAACACATACTCAATACCCTATAAATATTTGTGGAATATAAATACCAATAAAGCCTCTCACCCACCCCAGGGAGACACAGGAAGGGGGATGGGGACACACTCACCTACAGACCCCCCAGCGGGCAGCTGGAAGAGGAGAAGCAGGGAGGGGAAATAGGAGATCAAAGAGCCCCTGCAGCAATCCTCCATTTCCTCCGAGCTGGGGAGACACAGGGCAGGAGGCAAGTGAGCACCTCCAGAGAGGAGGCAGGGCCAGCACACAGCTCTGGGCTCAGAGCAGACAGCAGGGCTCAGGGCTGGCAACAGTCCCCAGAAGGAGAACAGCCTTTCCTACTGCTCAGTATGCTGACGGGGTGGGGGTCCCACAACCTTGATGCCAAGAAAGCCCTCCCAGCCATTTGGAAACTTTCCCAGCCTGCTCTGCCCACAGGAACAGACCCTTCCTGCCTCAGAACAGGGGCCTCCTCCACGGCTGCATGAGTCACAGGCCACCATAGATGCCCAGGGACACAGCACCCAGACTCAGGTCCCTCCCATGAAGGACACACCAGCTTCTGTATGCCGTTCTTCTGCTGATCCTTAATTATGATCAGGGAATCACTGAGAGACGTGACAGTCAGACTGCGTTCTCCTCAAGGACACTGTGGCTCCCACCACATGCACCCTGTCCTGGGGTCCTTTGTTTGTTGAATTCACACCGATGTCAGCTCCTGCCTCCCCAAGTGCTCTGCTGCTCAGGCCCAGGGACATGGCCTTGTTCATAGATGAGACCAGACAATTCCCCAGGAAAGGTTAATCTTCATCTTCTCTATCTTTGAGGAGCTTCTGACTCAGGATAAAGGATCCCAGCAGAGCAGGGGCAGCAGAGGATAAAACGAGTCTTGGTCAGAAAGAAGAGGCTTCAAACCACTTACTGCTGAGGGGTCAGGAGCAGCCGATGGTCCTGGGAAGGACAGATTCTGGGGCTGACACATGACGTCTTCACCAGATCCAGACACTTTCTAAAGAAAGTTTCTTAGGCAAGTTTCTTGACCTGCTCTGCCTAGGTTCTCAACTGCAAAATTGGGATAGTAACAGGCTCTCACCCCAAGAATTAAGAAGAAGTCTATAAATTTATATATGGAGAGTCAGAACACATCATTAGAACAGTGTCTGGTCCTAGGAATGCTACAGAAATGTCATTAATGGGGCACCTGGGTGGCTCAGTCATTGGGTATCTGCCTTCGGCTCGGGTCATGAATCCAAGGGCCTGGAATCCAGCCCAAATTGGGATCCCTGCTCAACGGGAAGCCTGCTTCCCCCTCTCCCACTACCCCTGCTTGTGTTCCCCCTCTCACTGTGGCTCTCTCTGTCAAATAAGTAAATAAAATCTTTAAAAGAAAGAGGGAAGAAAAGAGGAAGGAAGGAAGGAAGGAAGGAAGACAGAAAGAAAGAAAGAAAGAAAGAAAGAAAGAAAGAAAGAAAGAAAGAAAGAAAGAAAGAAAGAATGAAAGAGAGAGGGAGGAAGGAAGGAAGGAGGGAGGAAGGGAGGGAGGGAGGAAGGAAGGAAGGAAGGAAGAATTGTCATTAAATAAATGAATAAAGTGCAGCCCTCCCTGTAGTTGTCCTGGGTCTCCTCAGAGACTCATTATTATCCAGCACCAACACCCCCAGCCCCACCATGATCTCAGCCTCCTCCTCCCAGTCAGGTGCTCCCAGCTTTCCTCTTCTTGTCCAACAAGTGCCTCCAGAACCCACTCACCTGCTTGAACACCTGGGACTTCAGGAGCGTCTCTACTCAGTACTGTGAGATCTCAGTCAATCCCAAATCTACTCTCAGATATTGCATGTGCAGTTCACTCCTCAAGCCCCAATCCCTGCTTCCAGATCCAACAATGGTGTCACAGGCTCCTCCTGTCTGAGAGGCAGGTGGTTCGCAGGAGAACAGAGGTGGGCACAGGTTGAAGGGTCTCTACTGAAACAGGGACCTGGGGCACTAAGCTTTCCCAGGCAGAAGGATCCACCCTCTACTGACTCCTTCCACCATTTGGAAGTGAAACCTTACAAATCACAAGGCCAGCAGACTCTGACCTGCCCTCTGGACGGTGCACCCTAGTTATCAGGAAGGAAACAGCATGATCAGAGCCAAGGAAACAGGGCAAGGACAGGTACACTGACCCACCCCGCAGGGCGACACACAGAGATGCAGACTCAGTAATCCTTTATGGAACAACTGCTACTCTCCAGGTTGGCTAGCTTCTAGGCCAGAAGCAGGGAGTGCGTGTGGCACAGCCAAGCCTAATACCTAGCCCTTTGCACAGGGCTGTTCACTACCAAGAATATTCTATGTCAGTTTCTGAATCCTAATGGCAAGAGCCTTTGAAAAACCCCCAGTGTAGCTGCTTTGTTTTCTTCACCAAGAGATGACCCAAATGCTCCCCACAACTGGGCAATGGAGAGGTTAAGTCTGAGCATCAGAATCTTCCAAGACCAGCTGCAGGACTCTGGCCCTGCCCCAGATGAATGGACAGCACCCTGTGACCTGGACATCACACATGGCCTGGGTACACCATTCAAGCCCCCTCCCTGCCAGACTGCAGTGTGCACCAGGAAAGGCAGATTCTGTGGTCTCTGAAGGAAAACCATGGAGCACTAGGGCTTCCTTTCCAGCCCCTCCCTTCCTGCAGTTCTCCCTCTAGGTAAAGGACACCAGGATTCACCCAGTTATGCCTGCCAGAAACTGGAGGGTCATTCCACCACACACTCCACTTTCCCACCCAGTCTGCTTCCAGTGTGCCAGAAAGTTCAAGACATTCCTCTAATCCATATCCATGGCCACCTTCTAGCTCCACACCAACCTCACTTCCCCCATCACCCAGGAACGGTGTCCCTGCCTCCCCATGGGTGTCCCCTGACCAACTCCAGCCTCACCCTCTCAAGTTCATTTTCCACCCAAGGTCATGATCCTATCAAGTTTGCTTATGTCAACTCTCCTCACCCCTTCAAGGGATCCCCCTGCTAAAACTCTTGTCTGTGGCTCCCAGGCCCGGCTTCCACCCTGACCTCATTGCACTGCTCCCAGTGCTCCCTCACTGGCCTGGGGGAGTTCCTCCAGATCATGGAGCTTTCCCAGCCTCAGACCTTCTCACAAGCCACTGGATGTTCCTGCTCTCTCTCGTCCTCCAAACTGGTCACCATTCCAGTCTCACTTAAAGTGACCTTCCTCACAGGGGCCTTCACCAACCTGCTCATCCTGATATGTGCCCCATACACATATTTGTTGGGGGGATAGTGGTGCTTTGTTCTCCTCCACAGCCCTGACATGCGATCACGAATGTCCGTGGCATCCACAAAGAGAGACACTGTGTGCTCTGTTCACGTGTCCAGCACAGAGTAAACACTCAAGAAACTTTGCTTGAGCTCATGTGCAGGGCAGTCACTTCAGCAGCACGTTGGCTACTCAGCCCTGTCCAAATTTGGAAAGCATTTTCGTTCACTTAGTAACACAAAGACTATTAACTCTGACCTAAACAAGTCAGCCCCTGCATGGATACAAGAACTTCATGTCTTCTGTGCTCTTTATTTCTTCCTACATCAAACATATATGCATCCTTGAAACATCACTGGGATAGAAACATCAGACTTAACCACCTTCTTTGCTCCCTTAAGCCTGCCCAGTGCACGGGTGCTCATGTGTTAAGTGACTGGTATTAAGACGCCAGTTTGGGCTAGAGCCTCCCTGGCCCCACTTCTGCCAGCTTGCCATCATTATTGTCTTCATTCTACAAGTGAGGACACCAAAATCTCAGAGTTCCACAACCACACACCCAGCAAAGCCTCTCCCAGCCTGTGTTCACTCTCAATTTTTCTGAATGATCCACTAAATTTTTTTCATGAAGCAAGAACTGAGGGACCCATTGATGCATGGGAGTGATTGCTTTCTACCCAGATGTCTGGTCTGAGATATTAAATCTCTGGGCATCAGTGCCTGGGTGGCTCAATGGTTAAGCTTCCAACTCAGCTCAGGGCACAATCTCAGGGTCCTGGGATGAAGTCCAGTGTTGGACTCCCCACTGGGAGCTGAGTCTGCTTGTCCTTCTCCCTCCCTGTCTGCACCTCCCCGACTGCCCCCTCCCCTCCCAAATAAATTAATAAATAAAATTTTTAAATGAAATTAAAAAAAACTCTGGGAAAACCCAGGACTTCTAGATATACCTGAACACAGCCCCTGCTATAATCTCCAAAGGTCCGTTTCTGCTAATATCCATTTATACATGGGAATATCAGGAAAATCCATCTTAATTCAAAAATAATGAACAAGGACCAATATCAGCCTCCAAGTCCACCCCCCACTGCCACCACCAATCCCTGTCCATCAAGGAGTCTCCTCAAGGCCTGAGATCATTGGAGGAATTTTGTGAAAAGTTAGAGGAAAGAAAATCAAATCTATTGAGTACCTACTAAGTGCCAGGACCTGGGCTACACAACTTGTATTTATGACACTTCATTCTCACACATGCAACAGAGATGAAGGCAGACATGAGCCCTGCCATCTAGTAAATTTCCATGCAGGAACTTCCCAGAGGAGGGAGGGCTGGAGCTGCAGGGACACTGCTCCCCACACCCCCACACACCCCAGTCCTCAAGGACAGCCTGGCCCCCAGCTCCACACAACTCAGAGTGAAAGAGGAACAGGAAGGGGACCTTGGACTCTGCAATGGCCCAGGATGATGTGGCCAGAAAGCTTATCTCCCCTGAATGCCAGCCCTTGGATCCCATGTTGGGAGTGGAGGGGAAGGAATGACCAAACACAGGGAAGATTTTCCTGAAGGGCAGTGGAAGGACACCTGAAAACACTGCAGGAAGGACACTAAACAGCAAACTTCACTGCCTCCCCCAGCTCATCAGGCTCATGGTCCAGTTGTTTATGGACAAATACTATTCATTGGCCATGAATGCTTTTTCTTGCTTACGGTATAAATTATCTTGATGCTGATCGGGTTAATATTATACTTTCTACTTTAACAACCATGTATCACCTCTTATCTTTAATTGCTTGAAGTGCTTCTGAAAATGCTTCAGATAAATACTTAAGCCATAATACAATGGCTAATGTAAAAGAAATTGTAATTTTAGGGATGCCTGGGTGGCTCCCTCAGCTTAAGTGTCCTACTCTTGATTTCAGTTCAGGTTATGATCTTGGGGTCGTGGGGGGTTCCATGTTCAGTGCTTGAGATTCTCTCTCCCTCTCTTTCTGCCCCACCACCACTCTTGTGAACATCCACACACTCTCTCAAATAAATAAATAAATCTTTTAAAAAAGGAATTGTAATTTTAAAATGTGATACTTGGTGGAAAGGATTACACCCCATTTTGAGAAACCTGCAATCTGGTGAATCTTAATTTATTTTGACATTGTAAGATTAAGGTCCATTGGGTTAACGTCTACAGCACAGAAAACTTTTAAGAGGCGTTTTCTGTTTGTTTGGTATCTGGAAAAAAGTGAAAAATAACAGGAAACCCACAAACACACATACATACTTGCACGTATACACACACAAGGAGATAGTTTCTGTGTGGACTTGAAAATTTGTCCTTCCAAGTTAAAAATAGAGCTACCCTCAGCAATGTCCACAATCGCCAAACTGTGAAAAAGCCGAGATGCCCTTCAACAGACGAATGGATAAAGAATATGTGGTCCATATATACAATGGAATATTACTCAGCCATCAGAAAGGATGAATACCCAACTTTTGTATCAACATGGTCAGGACTGGAGGAGATTATGCTGAATAAAATAAGTCAAGCAGAGAAAGTCAATTATCATATGGTTTCACTTACTTGTGGAACATGGAATAAAATGGAGGACTCTAGGGGAAGGAAAGGAAAAGAGAATTGGGGTAAATCGGAAGGGGAGACGAACCATGAGAGACTGTGGACTCTGAGGAAAGCTGAGGGTTATGGAGGGGAAGGGGGATTAGGGATGGGTGAGACTGGTGGTGGATATTAAGGAGGGCATGTATTGCATGGAGCACTGGGTGTGGTGCATAAACAATGAAACTTGGATCATGAAAAAATAAAATTAAAAAAAAATAGAGCTACTCCATGACCGAGGAATTGCACTACTAAGTATTTATCTAAAGGATACACACATTGTGATTCGAAAGGGCACCTGTACTCCAATGTTTATAGCAGCAATGTCCACAACAGCCAAACTAAGGAGAGAGCCCCAATGTCCACCGACATATGATTGGATAAAGTAGATGTGGTATATAGAGTGAGAGTGGAATATTACTCAGCCCTCAAAAAGAATGAAATATTGCCATTTACAAGGATGTGAATGGAACTAGAGGGCCTTATACTAAGTGACATAAGTCAGTCAGAGAAAGACAAATTACACAAGAAAACTGATGAGTGTAGGGGAAGAATTGGAAAAATAAAATAAGACAAAATCAGAGAGGGAGACAAACCATAAGAGATTCTCAACTCTAAGAAACAAACTGAGGGTTGCCGGAGGGGAGGTGGGCGGGGAATGGGGTAACTGGGCGATGGACATTAAGCAAGGCGCATGATATAATGAGCACTGGGTGTCACATACTACTGATGAATCACTAAATTCTACACCTGAAACTAAAATACACTAAAGTTAATTAAATTGATTTTTAGGCTGAGGTCATGATCTTGGGGTCCTGGGATCAAGTCCCACATCAGGCTCTCCACTCAGTGGGGAGTCTGCCTCTCCCTCTCCTTCTCACTCTCCTCTCTCTTTCAAATAAACGAATTAAAAAATCTTTTTAAAAACAAAATTTTAATAAATTTTATTACACTCACCAGTTAGCAAAAGATAAATGAGAAATTAAAGGCAAAGGAAGCTGAGAGGCAGATGGTATAAGAATGAAAAGATTAGGGGAAGAAAGAAAGAATGGAAAGAACAGGAAGGAAGAAGGAAGGGAGGCAGAGAGAGGGGAAAAGGAAAGAGCAGCTTCTCCTTGCATTCAGACCTGATATATCTGGGGACAAGATGCCTGAATGGACACAGGTCTGCCCCGAGTGTCTCAAGCAGGTTCCCCAGTCCTGTTGATGTCAACGAATGACAAGCAGAGAGTGAGTGCATGTACTACCAACATGGGTGACCCAGGGAGTGACCCGCGGAGAATTCACTCACTCTCCCATTTCCATGTAGGTCAGGCCCATCCAAGGTCAAGGATGAAGCAAGCAAGTCCTGGTGGGAGGGATGTGAGTGCCAAGTTATGGGAAAGAGCTGGAAGCCTGGCACTTTGGCCTCTGACCTTCAAAGAATCAGGAGAGAGAAGCCTGGGGCAGAAAAGGCAGGAGAGGCCCTGAACAACCCTGAGAGGCTGATTCTAAGAGTCCCCAGGATGCCCAACACCCTGTTCTTCCGTGTCAGGGAGACGGGTCTCCACAGGCCATAGGCTGAAGCCCTGAGGTCAGGCCCCTGCTCTCTGCCGGCCTTCACCATATATTCAGGCCCACCCTTTACCAATGGCCACTTTACTCTGAACATGAGGAACTTTATTTCAATAAATGTACTCTAACCTTCAGAAGAAAGCCTTTCCTCATTTTAAAGCTGACAGACAGAAGCTGAACAAGAGGAGGGGACTCGCCCAGAGTTACATGGTTCTGTGGTCAAACCCTAGAGGAGATAGGTCCACCCCAAAGCTCAGCTGAGCTCTAAACAGAGGGCAGCAGACTGGGGGCACTGGGCCCAGAAATGCTCTTTAGAGCAGCAGGTCTCAGAGAGGGAAGCAGAAGGACTCCCTGCAGCAGCTGCCTTGGGAGGCCACCAGACGAGGGTACTGTGAGGAGACAGTCACCCTGAGGCCCTCATGTCTCCAAGGTACCAACAGGCTCTGCCGCCCCCTCGTGGCCAGCACACACACAGCACTGAGGGAGGGCTTCCCTGGGGGAGGAAGAGGGAGGGAATGTACTATGCAAACAAGGAATCTTAGAAATGTGGACAGAGCACAGGAAACCAGACACAAAACACCGCCCTCCACAGGACTCCTGAAAGATGAAGTTAGAGAACAGGCACAGACCTGTGCTGGCAGAAGTCAGATGAGTTCCTTGAGGGGAAGGCTCAGGGGGGGGTCAAACTGAGGGGGTAGTTAGGACAGGAAGACACCAGAGAGTATCCTTTAGGGGTGGGGCTTAATTAACATACTCACTCACTTCCAGAAGTTAGCTTACTCATTTTATTTATTATCTCTATTTTATTTCTTTATTTTAATTAAATATTACTCATTTTTTAAGAACACAAGAAAGTGCTGGGACAATGTCAGCATCTCTATGCAACCAAATCCCCAGGCATTGGTCTGTCCCACAGTGTTCCCCATTGTCACTGTTCCCCTGAAGCCTGATAGGGTGAGGATGCCCCCTTCACAGACACACTTATAAACACACACACCACACCACACACACCCCACTGCATCCCATCTTTGTAAAAGGCCCACACCAGACATTGGCTCTGCCATTTCCCCCAAACCAAAAGCTTTCTTCACCTGCCCTCTCCCGTTCACCCCTCACTGTGCCCCTAGTGAAAGGTTATAGGACACAGCTGCTACACTCACTTGTTCAGTGGGCATTTATTGGTAGCCAGCTGCATATATCTGGGGAAGACAAAGAAAGTCTCTTGCCCCAGACAGTCTCACAAGCTGGCCCGTGACGGGACACATGGTGAAGCGGAGAAAACCCTTAGCAATGTGAGCAAGAAGCAGAGACCCTCAGATACACTAAAGGTAAGATAAACCTAAGGGAGGCCCTGGGCAGAGATGCCAGAGAAGTGCCCTAGGTTTCCAACCTTGACTCCCCTGGTGAAACTCCAAATTTCCTGAACAAACCCAGAAATGGTTGGTCCAAGCCTGACATCTCTGAGAAGATGGCTTCCTTGCTGAAGAAGACACTGACTCAGAGTTGGAACCAGAGGTTTAAGGTAGAGGGAGAAGTTGAAGTCTGAATCCCAAGAGGGTGGGCGATGGAAAGGAAGCTGAACATTCTGCCCTACGGTTTGTGGTAAGAAGGAGCACAGTTCTGAGTGAGGAGAGAATGTCCTCCATGCATGGAAACTCAGTCCTTGTAAGCTCACCTGAGGGCCAGAGTGAGAAGAAGAGAGGGGGACAGGTCCAGAAGGATGCAGAATTCCATCGAAATGGTTCAGTCACAGAGTTGTAAAGAAGGGCAATTCATCTAGGAGTGGGTGGGAGAGGGGAACAGCAGGGGCTTCTCAGGCAGGCATGAGCCTTTACTCTCCCTCCCAGCCGTGAAGGGGTAGAGAGGAGGAGTCCAGACAAGGGCAGGGAGAGAGCAAGGGAGAATACCCCACCTACTCTCCTTCCACCAAAGCCTCCCTCTAGTGCCTCCCACAGCCCATACCCAGTGAGAAGCCACCAGCAAGATCCCTGTGCCCTCCTTCCCCCTGATCAATCCATAGAGGTCAGTCTCCCCAGTTACAGAGAAGACAGAGAAAAGTGAGAAAGGATAGGAAGAGGGGACAGACCAAAAGTAAACCAACAAAGGACAAAAGGACCCCGGGGGACAAGTTAACATGAGAACCCCCACACTGACCCATCTCTACCACAGCCCCTTCCCAGGTGACCCAATGATTGCTTCTGCCAGATGACAACCCTTCCCCCAACAAAGATGAGGACACAGTGACCACCCAGTGACAAATCCAGTGAGTGGGGAATCCAGGTGCACATAGAGGTGGAAGAGGTAGGAAGGTCTGCCAGCTGGCTCGGGAGTGGACATAACACAGCTTTTGATGTCTCCATACCCAAAGCCATAGCCCAGACCACCCTGTGGGGCCAGCAGAGCCCCTGCCACCACTTCTGCTCCATCCCTTCCTGCTAGCTGAGCCTCCTGGGAACAGGCGACCTCCTCAGCTGCGAAGGTGGGGGCCTCCCAGCAGGTATTAAAACAGACCTGAGGCCTGGGTTGTATGTAGGTTAACCCCCAGAAGCCTTGCCCAGACACAGCCCCCATCCACTTCTGCCGCCACCACCACAGAGACCAGGAAGAATCACCCCCTTTGTTCCTTTAGTTCACACTCAAGAGGTAGAAATTTATAGGGATGCCTGGGTGGCTCAGTGGGTTAAAGCCTCTGCTTTCCGCTCAGGTCATGATCTCAGGGTCCTGGGATCGAGGCCCGCATCGGGCTCTCTGCTCAGCAGGGAGCCTGCTTCCCCCTCTCTCTCTGCCTGCCTCTCTGCCTCCTTGTGATCTCTCTCCCTCCGTGAAATAAATAAATAAAATCTTTTAAAAAAAAAGAGGTAGAAATTTGTAGAGAATTTTGCATAGGAAATGCAAATGGAAACACATGCAGTAAGGACACAGAAAAGAATGGTTTTCAGCATACAAGGCTCTCAGAAAACCAGTCACAGCTGACCTAGGTGCAAAGCATGGTCCCAGCTAAGGACCACCTCCTCTCCCTAAATCTCTCATCCCAGTGAGCTCTGGGGCTCTTCCCCATGCCCCTGCTTCACTCTGCAGGTGTCTCTCCATCCCCTCAGGACCTTCCTGTCCCACCTCCCTACTCTGGGAAGCACAGTGCCTCAGCTTCTCATCCCAGCTCCCCGTCACCCATGGTGCCCTCCTGCTCCCACCCACACTCTCATGCACCATCCCTGCCCTCACTGCCACCCACACAGACTAGCTCCTGTGGGCAACAACATCCTCGGTTTTCTTTCACCGGGACTCCAAAACTTTTCCTGCCAGTGTGTTCTGCTCGGTCCCTCCCCAAACTACTCAATGCCCAAAATTTCTAGTTCACACAATAGGATTCAAATTGTCCACTGACCCTGCTAACCATTTCCCACTCTATCCCCTCTACCCGTAAATTGATGCCTTCTCCTTGACTAAAAGTGCAGGTGGACAAAGGGCGTGGCTGGGGCCACTTGGCCCTCCCTGGCCCTGAGATTTCCCATTTGTTTCCCCCATGGCAGCGTGAGGGTCCTGCCCTGCCCTGGAGCTGCACCCAGCAGATAACGCAGCTCTTCTTCCAGAGTGCCAAGCATGGTCACCGGCTTCTGGAGAGGCCTGCTGTGCACGGACCACACCTGCACCTCCCAGGAGACAGGGTCCAGCCTGCCCCTCTTCTCCCACAGCCAAGAGTTTGAACACCCTCAGTGGGCAGAAGCAAGGTGCCTACACATCAAGGAGGCTTCTCCCCCAGTGAGAAGGTGACAAGTCACGTTTATCAAAGGATATGCTGGGGGATGGGAGTGGGAAGCATTCCAGAAACTTCCTAAAGGCCTCCTCATTTTCCCAGTCCCCCAGGCCACAGAAGGAGAGAGCTTTCAGTCCTCAACAGCACCCAAGGAACCCCTATGCCCAGAGGGGCAGAACCAAAGCGTCGCTGCCCACATCCAGCCCAGAGCACTCCACTGCAGGGAGGGGAATCAAAAGTTTGGAGGTAGACATGTTGACTTTCCTGTTAGACATCTTGGTGGGAAATGGAAGACACAGTTGAACATGTGGGTCTTGAGCCCACGGAAAGTTCTGGGCTGGAAACATCCATTGTGTGGTTACACGGCCACTGATGGTGGTCATGCTCTGGGCATGGAGAATAGTTGACTTCTCCCAGAACTTCCACAAGGGATGTTCACATCCCTTCCCTTCACACCCACAGTTCTACTTGTTATAACTGTCTGGATCTCCCACATAGGTTGGGAACCTCTAGAGGGCAGAGCATGGGAGGCCAAGATCCTTTAGTGCAGATAGATCCTCCAACACCTGAAGCCAGGTTAGGCCCAGAGAACTCATGAGGAAGAGGGATGATGGCTAGGCAGCCCTTGCCCCATGACTGCACCAGGCTGGAACCCAGGGTCCAGGAGAGTCACTCCTAACTTTGCCATCAACACAGACCAAGGACTGGAGAATTTACCTCCTGTCCCAAACACCCAGGGAAGATGGGTTGTGAGAAGACCAGAGCAGCCCAGGAAGATGGTCAGCTGCCAATCTAATTACCTCTAGCTACTTTCACTGCACAGTGACCTCCCTGCTCCCATACCATGCATCTGGGACCCTCTGTATCCTCACTGAGTCTGCCCATTCTTCCACCCCTAAACAGACCCCAGGACAGGTCCTAAAATCCCAGCCAAATACCCCAAATACCTGCTGCTTCCTCCCAGTGTCATACTCCACCCCATCACCCCTATTACCTCCCTAACTCCACCCCTCCCCATCCTACCCTCAGCCATCCTACCCCCTGGCACCCAGCCACCCCCCTTCCCACTCCAAACCACACCCAACCCAGGTCCCTGCCTAATCGTTTTCTCCTACCACTGACAAAGCACTACCCTTCCACTGAAAACACATCTAACAGTCCTCTTTCCTCAGTCAGTGTTCAGTAAACTTTGGCAAGAGAGGCGGGAAAAAAGGAGAAAATAAACTCACAAACTCTTTTGATCTCTGAGGCTTCGGACTTGGGGACATTTACTAAATAAAGGTGGACCAGTTGTTTTGTTCCTATTACTTATCCTGTCAATGATTCTTATATTTAGGAATTTTGGGACTTAAATTTCCTACATATTTTAGTAGATTTGCTTCTCATAGTAGACCTCAGTACAAGACTGTTTTTCTCTTCAGGAAAAAATAAATAAATAATTTGTTGTTGTGCTGCCTTTAACTTTGGCCTGTTTATGCAACAGTTTCTTTTTTTTTAAGATTTTATTTATTTACTTGACAGAGACAGATTACAAATAGGCAGAGAGGCAGGCAGAGAGAGAGAGGAGGAAGCAGACTCCCCGCCAAGCAGGGACCCCAACGCGGGGCTTGATCCCAGGACCCCGAGATCATGACCTGAGCCGAAGGCAGAGGCTTTAACCCACTGAGCCACCCAGGCGCCCCTAAGCAATAGTTTCTAAACTTAAAATGGAGGATTTCGGGGGGAGGGTGCACCTGGGTGGTTCAGGTGGTTAAGTGTCCAACTCTTGAACTCAGTTCAGGTCTTGAATTCAGCATCCTGAGTTCAAGCCCTGCATTGGGCTCCACAACCAGTAAGAAGCCTACTTAAAAAAAAAATGGAGGACTTACTTTTTGAATCTGTCCTTGATCATATGTGTCCAGTAAAAATTTTAGTCTATTTTCAGGGTTTAATTGTCGATCTCCCTGGGGAAGGGATAACCCATAATGCTGCACCACCCACAGCTGCAGTTTACGGTCTTCTAGGACAGTATCCGACACTGACCACGTACCCATGTATCTCCCTGTCCATCTTCACACTCCTCATTCAGCAACCACTCACTGACCCTCACCAGCCCCGGCCGCCCCAGCCAAGGTCTGAGGGCCCAGGGCCAGTTGTGCGCAGGTGAATGGGGGGCAGACACAGCTCACTGACTTAGGAAAAACACACCCTGTGTTGTGGCAGGAGCCACTCTCAGCCCCATCTGAATCCCAGCCCCGGAGAAGTGGCCATTGCCCCAGGCCACCTCCTCTGCCCAGGATTTCCAGAAGGAGCTACTGTGGGCTCTCACATCGTGAAAGGATGTCAGTGTCATCAGGGTCGTCTTCAGAACCACTCTCCAAAAGTCTCAAGGGCCCTTATCTATGCCTTCCATGAACACACCATCTGATAAATTTTCCAGAATATCCAAGAACCCTGGAATGGTCCCCTGTGGAGAGAGGACCAGGGCTGCTGGGAGATGGATGTGGGGAGAACAGTCCCTACAAGGACGGCAATAAGCCTGATTCACAAAACCCCAGGACGTTGGAGGGAGGTCATTAAGAAATACTCAATAATTTTAAGTATCCCGCACTGTGCTCAGCACCTCTTGTCTTTGCAAGTCACTGTCTCTTCTGCCCCCTCTCCCACAATTTTTTCTCTTTCCAGACTTCCAGCCCCTTCGACCCTGACAGTAAAAGATTCTGCCCCATTTCAACAATATCCCACTTAGATTTCATGACCCATTGTTATAACTACCTTGCACACTCAACTCCTTATTTTACTCACTGTCTTCATCATACCAGCCCAGAAAAAAACCCAGCTCTGCCTAAATCCAGCTGCTCACCTACTCCATGCCCGCATCCAAGCAACCAAGTGATTGGATAGAACTACTCAAACATGCTTATAGAATATTTATAAGCACACCCTTCAAGTTGGCTGATAAGAGGACCCAGCATTTTCCTGGTTACTCACACAAACTTTGAAGGCAATTATTTGACATTTTCTTCTTAATCACCCCCTCTCCCTCCTCTTCACCTTCAACTGATAACCAACTCCTCCACTTGAGCTCTGTACCCCAACCCCTCTCACCTACTCAAGGACACTCCTCCAGCAACCCTCCCTCTTCTGCAATGCAAAAGATCACACCCATCAGCAAGCTAATGTGGTGTACTTCCTACCTTAAAAAATAAATAAGTAATAACTTTCCCCAGCACCCAAACTGAGGTCTCTTAGTCCCACTTCCACTAAAAAGAACTATGTTTAAGAGATGACCCCGATGGCAAAGAGGCCATCAGAGACACTAGAATCTTGTCAACTTGAGGCTCACACTGGCCAAATATGGAACAATCTGAGCATCAATAAAAAGATTCACTGCAAGAGATTAAAATACATTAAAATGTCTTTATTCATAGTTATGTTAAATAAAAATTCATGGGTTACTTTTGGAGGATGCTAAAGA
The DNA here is from genome assembly GCA_002007465.1 of Ailurus styani. Classification (NCBI taxonomy): domain Eukaryota; kingdom Metazoa; phylum Chordata; class Mammalia; order Carnivora; family Ailuridae; genus Ailurus; species Ailurus styani. The sequence goes on along the minus strand of LNAC01000697.1, from coordinate 764,396 downwards.
ATGAACTCATTATTCTGAAAACTAGAAACTAAACAGTAAAGAAGGGTATTAATCAGCCTTTCCTAAATAAATTGTCCTGAAATAGTAAATGTTTCTTTGTATGAATGAAATAAACAAGGACAGAATGATAGAACTAGAATATCACCACTTTACAACCCCTCTAAAATAACGGGTCTAGACAATGTTCATCAGTGGCTGCCAACTAGAATTATATGCCTCCTGATGGAAAAATACAGCCCAACACTACCTATGACACATCCTTGCAAAAAAAAAATCCTGCATTATTTCAGGTCTTTAAACGTAACTACCAGTTTACATGAAAAAAAAAGTGGAGGAAGCAGACATGTTAAATGACACAGTCATGCAACTAGCAAAATCTATAATACCGAAAATTCTATAGGAAACAAACCATTTCTTCAGCCAATAAATGACAAGAAAAATACTGAAAGATTAAAAGACGCTTAAGTTCTCAGCCTAACCATGAGAAAAACACCAATTTCCAGAATAAGGGAATCCAACAAAATACCTGATCAAAAATTGTCAAGATCATCAAAAACAAGAAAAGTTTGAGAAAACATCACAGCCAAGAAAGGCCAAGGATACATGACAAATACTCGTAATGTGGTATCTTGGATGGGATCCTGGCACAGGTAAAGAACATTAGGTAAACACTGAGTTAGTCCAAAGAAATGATGAACTTTAATGATAATTTATCAACATTGATTCATTAATTAGAACAAATGTACTATATTCACATAAGATATTAGTACTAGGGAGTCACCTGGGTGGCTCAGTTTGTTAAGCCTATGACTCATGATTTCGGCCCAGGTCATGATCACAGGGTAGTGAGACTGAGTCCCACGTCAGGCTCTACACTGCATGTGGAGCCTGCTTGGGATTCTCTCCCTCCCTCTTCCTTTGCCCTACTCCCACCCCTACTTGCTCCAGTGCTCTCTTTTCTCTCTCTCTAAAAAAAAAAAAAAAGATTAGGAATAGGAAGCACCTGGTACAGCATACATGGGATATACTATCTTCTCAATTTTTCTGTAAAACTAAAACTGTTCTAAAAAAGTGTAGGGCACATATTGCATGGAGCACTGGGCATTATACACAAACAATGAATCATGGAACACTACATCAAAAACTAACCATAGTTTGGCTATTGTGGACATTGCTGCTATAAACATTCGGGTGCACGTGCCCCTGAGGAACACTACCTTTGTGTCTTTAGGATAAATACCCAGTAGTGCGATTGCTGGGTCGTAGGGTAGCTCCATTTTCAACTTTTTGAGGAATCTCCATACTGTTTTCCAGAGTGGCTGCACCAGTTTGCATTCCCACCAACAGTGTAGGAGGGTTCCCCTTTCTCCGCAACCTCGCCAACATCTGTCATTTCCTGACTTGTTGATTTTAGCCATTCTGACTGGTGTANTCCTCAGTTCTGACTGGTGTAAGGTGGTATCTCGCTGTGGTTTTGATTTGTATTTCTCTGATGCCGAACCTAGATGTCCATCAACAGATGAATGGATAAAGAAGATGTGGTATATATATACAATGGAATACTATGCAGCTATCAAAAGAAACGAAATCTTGCCATTTGCAACGACATGGATGGAACTGGAGGGTATTATGCTGAGCGAAATAAGTCAATCAGAGAAAGACAATTATCATATGATCTCTCTGATATGAGGAACTTGAGGGGCAGGGTGGGGGGTCGTGGGGGGTAGGGAGGGAAAAATAATGAAACAAGATGGGATGGGGAAGGACACAAACCATAAGAGACTCCTAATCTCACAAAACAAACTGAGGGTTACTGGGGGGTGGGAGGGTAGGGATAGGGTGGATGGGTTATGGACATTGGGGAGGGTTTGTGCTTTGGTGAATGCTGTGAAAGATGTAAGCCTGATGATTCACAGACCTGTACCCCTTGGGCAAAGAATTAAAAATAAAATTTAAAAAAAAGAGAGAGTGGTCCTGACCTAATGATTATACTATCTGGATGATGGGGACATGGGGGTTTTCCACTCACGTATGTATTTGAAACTTTTTGTAATGATAATGTAAAAAATAATTCCCTTGACCCCGCTAGCTATGCATTCTTTCCCTGCAACTTTTAACAGCAAAATTCTTTTTTAACTTAATTTTATTTTCTTTAAATACAATTAAGTAACATAGAGTGTATAATTAGTTTCAGAGGTAGAGTTCAGTTATTCACCAATTGTATATAGCACCCAGGGCTCATTATATCACATGCCCTCCTTAATGCCCATCACTCATTTACTCCATCCCCCTACTCCTCTCCCCTCCAGCAACCCTCAATTTGTTTCCTATAGTTAAGAGTCTCTTACAGTTTATTTCCCTCTCTGATTTCATCTTATGCATTTTTCCCTCCCTTCTCTAATGCTCCTCTGTTTTGTTTCTTAAATTCCACATATGAATGAAATCATATGATATTTGTCTTTCTCTGATTGACTTACTTCACTTAGCATAATACCCTCTAGTTCCATCCACATCATTGCAAGTGGCAAGATTTCGTTTCTTTTGATGGCTGCATAGTATTCCATTGTGTATATATACCACATCTTCTTTATCCATTCATCTGTTGATGGACATCTAGGTTCTTTCCATAGTTTGGCTATTGTGGACATTGCTGCTATAAACATT
>LNAC01000697.1:692612-761481 GCA_002007465.1 Ailurus styani | reverse complement strand
GGGGGTAGGGAGGGAAAAATAATGAAACAAGATGGGATGGGGAAGGAGACAAACCATAAGAGACTCCTAATCTCACAAAACAAACTGAGGGTTACTGGGGGGTGGTAGGGTAGGGATAGGGTGGATGGGTTATGGACATTGGGGAGGGTTTGTGCTTTGGTGAATGCTGTGAAAGATGTAAGCCTGATGATTCACAGACCTGTACCCCTTGGGCAAAGAATTAAAAATAAAATTTAAAAAAAAGAGAGAGTGGTCCTGACCTAATGATTATACTATCTGGATGATGGGGACATGGGGGTTTTCCACTCACGTATGTATTTGAAACTTTTTGTAATGATAATGTAAAAAATAATTCCCTTGACCCCGCTAGCTATGCATTCTTTCCCTGCAACTTTTAACAGCAAAATTCTTTTTTAACTTAATTTTATTTTCTTTAAATACAATTAAGTAACATAGAGTGTATAATTAGTTTCAGAGGTAGAGTTCAGTTATTCACCAATTGTATATAGCACCCAGGGCTCATTATATCACATGCCCTCCTTAATGCCCATCACTCATTTACTCCATCCCCCTACTCCTCTCCCCTCCAGCAACCCTCAATTTGTTTCCTATAGTTAAGAGTCTCTTACAGTTTATTTCCCTCTCTGATTTCATCTTATGCATTTTTCCCTCCCTTCTCTAATGCTCCTCTGTTTTGTTTCTTAAATTCCACATATGAATGAAATCATATGATATTTGTCTTTCTCTGATTGACTTACTTCACTTAGCATAATACCCTCTAGTTCCATCCACAGCATGGTAAATGTCAAGATTTCAGTCTTTCTGATGGCTGAATAATATTTCNTAGTTCCATCCACAGCATGGTAAATGTCAAGATTTCAGTCTTTCTGATGGCTGAATAATATTCCATTANCTGATGGCTGAATAATATTTCATTATACACACACACACACACACACACACACACACACCCCACATCTTCTTTATCCATTCATCTGTTGACAGACGTCTTGGCTCTTTCAATAGTTTGGCTACTGTGGACATTGCTGCTATAAACACTGGGGTGTAGCTGCCCCTTCAGATCACTACATTTTTAACAGCAAAATTTTTAATAAAGTTTGCAATAGAAAATGTCTTCATTTCCTCTCCTCTCACTCTCTCTTTTTTGAACAAGATCTATGAAGGCATAATTTACATACTATAAAATCCACCCACTTTAAATGTACAATTCAATGAGTTTAGTATATTTGTAGTTATGAATATAGTTTATATATTATATACTTAATCTGATTTTAGAACATTTCCATCACCCCACAAAGAAATCCCATGTTCATTCGTATTTATGACCTGTGCCAACTGCAAGCAACACTTTTCTGTCTCTATAGATTTGCCTTCTAAACATTTCTATAAATTGACTCATTCAATATATGGCCTCTTGAGTCTGGTTTCCTTTACTTAACATAGTGTTTTTACGGTTCATTCACATTATAGTATGCATCGGTGTTTCGTTCACTTTTATTGCTGAATAGTATTCTATTATATGGATGTAAACATTTTGTTTTTTGTTTTTTTTTTAAGATTTTATTTATTTATTTGACACAGAGAGAGATCAGATCACAAGTAGGCAGAGAGGCAGGCAGAGAGAGAGGAGGAAGCAGGCTCCCCACTGAGCAGGGAGCCCGATGCGGGCCTCGATCCCAGGACCCTGAGATCATGACCTGAGCAGAAGGCAGAGGCTTTAACCCACTGAGCCACCCAGGCGCCCTGGATGTAAACATTTTGTTTATCCATTCACCAATTCATGAATATTTGGGTTGTTTCCCCTTTATAGCTATTATGAATAATGCTTCTATGAACATTCATGTGCAAGTATTTGTGTGGACATATGCTTTCATTTTTCTTGGGTAGATACCTAAAAATGTAATCACTAGTCAATATAGGAATACTATGTTGAGGACTTTAAGGATTTGTCAGACTGGCTTCCATTTCCAGGACAAGATGGAGTAGATGCACTTCTGGTTCCTCCCAGTGAGTATAGCTACAACCCTGAAGATTATTTATAAAACAAGCATAAGAAGACTCTGGAATATGGAGAGAAGGCAGACTGGCTAGAAATCTCAAGACCAAAATAACAACATGAAGAGTTCCCTAGGTTTTCTTTTTGCCTCATATACAAGAGACTGGGTGCTAGAAAAGCCAGAACCAGGAAATTCTTAACAGGCACATGTACACACACACACACACAAGCCCAAAAGTCTCTAGCCAAAGAGCCAAGAAAGGGACAGCCTAGCTAGACAGAAAACTTTAAGAGAATAACAGCCATACTCTAGCCCAAATATTACAGGGGGAAAGAAAAACAAAGCCCTGGCAGCAAATGTTAAGTGGGGAGTCTAGACACCTTTAGCCACAAGGTGCTCCTCCCAACTGCTGGCATGGTGTCTGAGAAGGCCAAGTGAGGAACCTGGACTTCTACTCCTATCTGACAGCAATGAGGAAGCACCTCTTTCTCCTACCAGCACAGTGTCAGAGGATACCTGTTAAAATAGATTTAAATAAAACCAAGAGACTTATAACATGATATCTAAAATACTCAGGTTACAAGTAAGAGTCTCTTACCATAGCAAGAACCAGGAAAATCTCAAATTGGATAAGAAAACACAATCAACACTCAAGATGACCTAGGTGTTAGAATTATCAGACACATATTTTAAAGGCAAGTATTTTAAAGTAAGAATTAAAAAGGCCTCAGAAAAGAACTACAAAGTCTCTTGAAACAAATGAAGAAATAAACAGCCTCAACAAAAGAAGAAGAGGAGGAGGAGGAGATAAAGAAGAACCAAATAGAAATTTTCAAACTTAAAAATACCATAATCAAAATTTTAAACTTAGTGGATTGACTTAACAAAAGCAACAGCAGAGGAAAGATTCAGTGACCTTAAAGACAGAAAAGTAGAAATTACTCAATCTTGACAACAAACAGAAAATAGACTTTAAAAAAAAAAAGGCAGAGGTTCAGAGATGTAGAGGACTATAACAAAGATCCTTCATGTCATCAGAGTCCCAGAAAGAGAGAGGAAAGCTGTGGCAGGAAAATATAGTCAAAGAAATAATGGCTGAAAATTCCCAAATTTGGTGAAAAATACAAACCTATGGCTCCAAGAGGCTGAGTGAATCCCAAAGAGCATATTTCCTTGTATTTATTGGCCATTGGCATATTTTTGGTGAAATGTCTATTCAAATGTTTTGCCCATTTTCTAATTCTCATGATTAAGTTATAAGTTCTTTATGTATTCTGGATACAAGTCCCTTATCTTATATGTGATTTGCAAATATTTGTTCCCATTCTGTTGCTTATCTTTTCATTTTCGAGAAGTGCTTCATGAAGCACAAAAATTTTTTATTTTGATAAAGTCCAATTGGTCAAAATTTTAATTTGTTGCTTCTGCATTCAGTGTCATATGTTGAAACAACTGTCTAATCCAAGACCATGATATTTACTCTTAGGGTTTCTTCTAATAGTTTTATAGTTTTAACTCTTACGTTTAGGTCTATGATTGATTTAGAGTAAAATTTTGTGTATTGTGTGAGGTAAGTGTCCAAACTGACTCTTTTGCATGTGAAGAACCAATTGCCCCATTACCATATGTCGAAAAGACTTTTCTTTCTCCCTCTGAATTGTCTCGGCACCTTTGCTTACAATCAATTGACCATAAATCAATTCTATTGCATTGAGCTTTATGTCTAAACTTATGCCAATACCACATTGCCTTGATTACCATAGCTTTACAGTAACTTGTGAAATTGGGTAGTGTTCCCAAATAGGCCACTTTGTTCTTCTTCTTCAAGATCATTTTGGCTATCCTAAGACCTTCATATTTCCCTGTGAATGAAGAGGACTTTTGAGCAGAGGGAGCAAGCCATACAGATAGCTGGGAAAGAAAGCGGTTGAGGCAGTAGGAAGAACAAGTACAAAGGCCCTAAGGTGTGAATATGCCTGTTGAAAGAACAATTAGGAGGCCAATGTGGCACAGTGGACGGGAAGAGTAATAGCAAATGAGGTCAGAGAGGTAAACAAGTCAGGACAGAGAGGGGGCCAACATGTAGGGCCTTGCCTGCCCTGTAAGAAATTTGGCTTTACTCTGAGTGAGTGTAGAAGTGATTGGAGAGTTTTGAGCAGAACAGTGACATGGTCTGATTCACATTTTAATAAATTCACTGTGGTTACTGCGTGGACAAATAACCAAGGGAGCAATGACGGCAGAAAGGAGGGAAGTCAGGAGATGCAAGAGATGATGGTGGTTTGGACTGGGCTGTCAAAAGTGGGAGGAGAAGAGATGAGAAGTGGTAAGCCAATAGAATTTAAGACAGATTGGATGTAGACTATGAGAGACAAGAGTCACCAATGTCTGAACAACTGAAAGGAAAGGATAGTAAAGCCCAAGTCCGTTGGGAAGAAGGAGAAGGTTTAGAGAAGCAGATCATGTCAGTTCTGGACGTGACCAGGTTGAGGTACTCATGAGACACTGGAAGTACACTTTTGGAGTTCAAGGGAGTGGTCTGATCTAGAAACACAAATTTGGAAGTTATCAACGCAAAGATAGTCTTCATAGGGACATTTAAATCTGGCAGGAGTGTGAGACTAGATGGGATCACCTAGGGACAGATAAAAAATAGAAGAGGTCCAGAGATTGCCCCAAGGATGCTATAGTGGTAAGGAGCTGGGGAGATGAGAAGACACCAGCAGGGAAGCAGAGGGGTGTCTGAGGGAACAAGAGAATCTCCACGTCTCCTGAACTATACATTCACAAGTAATCTCTCAGGGTGGGACACTTGTGTATTTCTACATCTACCATGAGCTATTACCGCCTCTGTGTTTGGTCACATTATCAAGGCCTGGCTGAGAGATGGATCCTCTTAAGGTCAAAAGTCTGTAGGACTAAAGTGCAAATGATTGGCAAGCTTATCCTCTTCATGAGATATACGATGTAAGAAAAGGCAGTTGAGTAAAACAAACCTCTATTTGATGAGCTGTTATAAGGAATGAGGTCATTTTATACCAGAAAGTATAAAATGTCTCCTGGGATGGAGAAACAGACTCTTAAGGAAGCATCAATCCTCTTTTGGACCATAAGATCCTAGAGGCCAGCAGAGTGTCTAGGACCCAAGCATAGCTCATAATACCTTGTGCGGGTGCATATTGCCTTCCTTAGGCAGGGATAAAGCAAGAAGTGGGCTGTGCACCTTGCTGAACACTGCCTTTAAACTTAGGTTCTGCCCTATCATGCCCCTGGCTCCCCTTCTACTATCCCTGTCCCTGTTACCATTTCCTTTTCTCTCAAGCTGCAGCCCAGTCCCCCCAGCCTCCTTTCTCACAAAAAGTGTAGAGTCAGGAACATGGAAGAAATGGAGAGTTTCATTTTTTCCACTCAGGTCTTCATACTTCCATGAGAAGCCTAGTGTCCCTATTTTCCTTCCCCTTCTCAAAAACACCAAATCCTACCCCTGCCCACCAGTCAGCAAACCAAAAAGTGGCAAAAGCAAGGACTTTTCACACTAGTTTTTTTCTACCTAGGACTCCATCCCCACACTGCCACCAATTAAGGAAGGTGATAGGAAAGTGACAATGACATGAATAGGACAGAAATGTGGACAGGAAACTCATGGAAAAAAAAAACAAGAATATCACTAAACAGAAGAAAATAACGTTAGCCCTACAACAAAGTGCAACTTAAAACAACAAGACACCATTTCACCTGGCAGAGTGGTAAGTATTCGGATACCCAGGGTTGGAAAGATTAAGGGCAAGTACAGACACTACTTGCCCAGGTACAGTCCTGTCTGCTTTCTGGAGATTGGCTCGGCAACACTTAGATACCAAAATCTTTTAGAGTAAGTCTATCCTTTGACCCTTTGAATCAGTGGTTTCACTTCCAGGAATTCAGCCTAAGAAAATAACTTAGACAACCATGCAAATATGTTCAAGAATCTTTATTGCAGCATATAATATTTCTAAGGTTTGAGATCCTAAGTGCCCCCACAACGGGAAAGTTGTTTCAATGAACTAGGGTTCATCAAACAGTGGGGTACTACTGGTCAACCATTAAGACTGATGATAGCCCATGTGTCTTCCAGTGGGCTGCATTGAGGACACAGCCTCACTTCGGTGGTATTTCTGCCCCAAACTGTGTAAACTGAAGAAACATCAGACATACCTCAATTTAGGAACAATCTACCAAATAACTGACCTGTCTTCTTCAAGAATGTTAATATAGTGAAAGGCAAGGAATTGTACCCATATTAAAAGATGCTGAAAAGACAGCACAACTAAATGCAAGGCATGAAACGGAACCAAGAAAAAAAATTCATTACTGAGGACATTATGGAGCAATGGGCAAGTTTGGGATATGGACAGTAGATTATAGTATTGAGACAATTTAAATTTCCTGATTTTGATAGTTGTGCTGTGGTTATGTAAAACATGTCCTTGTTCTCAAGATATTCACATCCATGTGTTTATGAGTAAATACCTCACGTACAGCTTACTCTCAAGTGGCTCAGAAAAAAGTATTACATATTTAGAGAAATAATGTTAAACAATTGTGGTCATGATGTTGATGGGTGATTCTGACTGAAGAGTACCCTGGAATTATATTCTTGCCCCTTCTCTGTGAGCTTTAAATGATTTCCAAATTAAAAGCAAGGTACTCTGGGCACACCAGAATCAGTGGCTGCAGCCTTGGGCGCCCCAGTCCTGGAGGTTATGCAAAGCTGTGGATGACACCTCCTGTCACCCAGACTCTCAGTTCTCAGCGCTACTAGAGGAACTCAGTGTGTGGCTCACCCCAAAAGCTGTCCTGGGTTGACTCGCAAAGGCAGGATGAGTCAAAGCAATTAATTTTCTTTCGTTATTTTATTTACTCCAATTTTGAATTCAAAATCTGGCATTCCTGGGTCGCCTGGGTTCAGTCAGTTGAGCATATGACTCTTGATTTGGGCTCAGGTCATGATCTCAGAGTCATGAGACTGAACCCCACATGGGGCTCTGCTCTCAGCTCAGAGTCTGCTTGAGATTCTCTCTCTCCCTTCCCTCTGCATCTCCTGCTGCTCACACTCTCTCTCAAAATAAATAAATAAATAAATAAAAAGAAAAAACACAACCAGCATTCCTTGCATCCCAGGGATCTCTGTGGTAGAGGGGAAGGAAGGGAAACCTACCCAAATATAGTGTTTGCTGTGGATAATCCAGACTGCAGATTTTAGCATAGACAACGTTCATTTATCATTGATGATGTTCTTACATGGTCCCCAACAAAGGCAGGCTAAGATTTCCCCCCAGAACCAGCCCAGTATCTTGCCTATTCCCCAAAAGGAGATACCTAAGTCCCCAGCAAGGGCCAAGGTAAGGGCAAGAAAGTGCCCTGGGTTCCCTCTGCCAAGGTTAGTGGTCTCAACTTATGGTAAGTTGCACATTGCCCACGGAAACACGGATACGGACCTCGAAGAGATGTCTCAGCACCCCACACCTCTGTTTCCTGGTCCTGATCCTCCCAAGGCAGAGGGCAGCCACCTTGCCATTCTCATCTCTAGAAAGGGGAGACCACACAACAGGGTTCAGTCCCAGCAACCTCCCCAGCCCAGTGCTCCCCTCCTATCACCTGCCCTCCAGCCACACAGTCCCACTACCCCCTCTCCCCAGGGGTTGTCAGGGACAGAAGGCCCCTCCCTCATCTCCCTCAATGTTTCTCCACTCCTCCCCCTCCCATCACTAGGGTGTCCAGGACATTGTGTGACTCAGGAAACAGCTCAGACGCGAGCCTTGCAGCAGGCAGAGGAGGAGGAAGGGGCCGTGGGAGCAGAGGAGGTGGCTCCTGCCTCAGTGAGGGCTTTCAGGGTCCTTGCCTGAGGTGGCAGCAGCGAGGGGATCAGGGTCTGGGCCTGGGCTCTGGAATGCAGCCCCCTTCACTGCTGCTGCTCTTGCTGTGTCACTCAGTCGTCAAGACCAGAGGTGAGGCATGGGGCAGGGGAGTGGAGGGGACCCGTCTTCCTTAAGAGGCTGTCGGTGGGTTGGGGGCAGAGGGCCAAGCCCCGTGCTTTGAGGGGACACTGGATGGAGGAGACTTTCACACAGGGAGGGAGGACTCTGCCCCTGGAGCTGCACAAGTCACAGGGGCGGTGACTATCTGGGGAATGGGTGGGAAGGTGCCCCCCCCCCAGGGAAAACGCAGCTGGCCTTGGAGCTGGGGGAGAGCAGGCCCTCACAATCGAATTTAGGAGGTAAAGAAGGAAAAAACGGACCACCTGCTAAGGGGAGGCTACGACAAGAAAGCAGGAGACGGAGACTTGGGAAGGTCAAGGGCTGACCAAGTCCCTTTCCCGGTCCAGCTGTCCCCACCCCCAATGCTGGGCCCTTCCGGGAGGAAATCCCTTCAACGTCTCAGCCATTCACCTTCCTGGAGTCCCTTGGGCCCCCTCCTGAGCCCTGTTGTCCTGCTTCCCAGGGATAGGGCCTGAGGCTGGACTTGGGAGGCTGGAGAATAAACAGGAAAGGGGGCGGGGATTAAGAGCCTAGAGGATCTAGTGGTCTGGGATTGGGAGGGGCGGGAGGCTGGGGTAAGAGCACCACGTGGGGACTGGGAACAGAGGAGATGGTGGCTGAGAGCATCTGTGTGGAGCTGCTGCAGGCTGGTCCCTCCAGAGCACCCGGAGGAGGAAACGGGGAGCACAAGTCTCCCCAGTCCCCTGCCATCCTCATCTCCATCCCTAGTGCTGCACTGTGGGGACTCCCCAGAACCCTGTGCCAACGGAGGCACCTGCCTGAACCTATCTCAGGGACAAGGCACCTGCCAGTGAGTGTGCTTCCTGGGAGAGGGAGACTGGACAGGGGGAGGGAGAGCAGGGCTGAGGGGGCACTGGGAAAGAAGGAGAGAGGGAGGTGGTGAAGGCTCTGAAGGGAAAGGAAAGCAAAGGAGGGAGGTGGGAGAGAAGGTGAAGAGGGCCCAGTGACATGAGTCTTCCCCCACCACCCCCAGGTGTGTCCCTGGCTTCCTGGGTGAGAGCTGCCAGTTTCCTGACCCCTGCCTGGATGCCCAGCTCTGCCAGAATGGGGGCAGCTGCCAAGCCCTGCTTCCCACCCTCCCAGGCTCCCCCAGCCTTCCCTCTCCCTTGGCTCCCAGCTTCTCCTGCACCTGTCTCTCTGGCTTCACCGGCCAGAGGTGCCAGGCCCAACTCAAGGACCCCTGTTCTTCCTTCTGTTCCAAAATGGGCCACTGCCATATCCAGGCCTCAGGCCGCCCACAGTGTTCCTGCCTGCCTGGATGGACAGGTGAGCCCTGCAGGGATGGGAGAGAGGGAACACGCAGGGGCAGGGTGCTGGGAAAGATAGAACAGGAGTCTGAGCGACAGGGAGCCCTTCTGAGGATAGACGCTGTGAGAATCAAGAAGCCGACTCTTGGCTGACCATTTACCAGAGACTGACATTCACCAGCTCGGCGGTACCAATGGTTAAAATGCTGAAATATTTCCAAACCTGACAGTGAATGGATACTGCCATAGCCCCCTTAGTGTACCAACCTGGTCCCTTTCCTGGCCCCTCCACCCAGCAGCTAGAGGGTTAATGCCTAGCACAAGGTGGGGGCAAAGGGGGAACCTCCAGGATTCGGCCAAGTGGGAGCCCATAATAGCACCTGGAAAGACGTGCTGGTGGGAGGGGTAATGAGGGTGGAAGGGATCTGGCCCAGATTCATCCAGAGAGAAACAGGTGTCAATTCTGGAAAGAGGGGTGCAGCCCTGGGGCAAGGGTGCAGGACCCCAGGGGGCAGGGTGTGCTAGCCTGTGGAAGCAGTCAGGTTTGCAGAACAGCAGAGAGCCCCTGGAAAGGAAGGCTCCTCTGACCTACCAGGATGGAGGGGACTGGACAACTGGACCCGGCAGGCCACTGGGATAGGAAAATACACTGTGAGCAGTGGACTAGAAACCAAGCTTCTCAAACTTGGCCATGCACAGCAATCACCTGGAAAACCCTAAACATCCCAGAGAGGCTGATTTAGTGGGTCTGGGGTAGGTCCAGGTACGGAGATTTTTTAACTGCCCGGTTAATCCTGAGGACTTGGGGGTGAGAGGCCAGGCTGTGTGACAGCAAGGATCATCAGTGGCAATTTGCCAGGCCCTGTGCTCTGAGCAGGGGCTCTGGGCAGCCATTCCCAAGCCCAATGCCAGCCTGACCACTGAGGAGGCGTGTGCCCTTGAACTAGCTCTCTATGTCCTTGGTTGTCTGCTGATGTCCACACGTCAGACAGTTGTTGAGAAGAGGACAGGGGCCATGCCCAGGAGGTGCTGACTTAGCTCAGTGCCAGGTGCCCCACTGCCATTGCCCCTGTGCCAACAGCTGAGGGAGCCATCTCCTTATCTTCTGGAATGCTGCACCCACCCAAAGATTAGGGAATTCAGTTGAGAGAGGCCAGACAACTGCTCAAGAGCACACAGCCAGCAGGGGCCCAGCAAAGTGCTAAGTCTCATGGGAGTTCTCACCTCCCTGCCAAGGAAAGGTCACCACAGGAAGGACCCAGAGTTTCTCAGGCAGGGCCAATTGGCCATACTCCCACCAACAACTACACATCCTATTTTCCAGAATGGCAAGGGGTGGTGGCACAGGGCAAAGCCGGTATGGGAGGAAAGGGAAGGAAAAGTGAAAATCAGCCACAGAGGGAAGCGGGCCTGAGAGCTGGGTTCTCTCGGATGAGCTGGGACTTGTGCGGGGGTACTGACAGCCCCACTGTCCTCTGCCTCAGGTGAGCAGTGCCAACTTCGGGACTTCTGCTCGGCCAACCCCTGCGTCAATGGAGGGTTGTGTCTGGCCACACACCCCCAGATCCAGTGCCTCTGCCCACCGGGCTTCGAGGGCCATGCCTGCGAACATGATATCAACGAGTGTTTCCAGGACCCGGGACCCTGCCCCAAGGGCACTTCCTGCCACAACACCCTGGGATCTTTCTGGTGTCTCTGCCCCACTGGGCGAGAGGGTCCACACTGTGACCTTCAGCCAGGACCCTGTCCCCCTAGTGGCTGTTCCAATGGGGGCACCTGTCAGCTGGTTCCAGGGAGAGACTCTACCTTCCATCTCTGCCTCTGCCCCCAAGGTGTGTCCTCACCTGCAGCCCCTCTCCCTGGGTAAGAAAGGCCCCTTCCCTCAGCTAATCTCATGACCCTGTCAGGTTTCACAGGCCCGGGCTGTGAGGAGAATCCAGATGACTGTGCTGGCCACCAGTGTCAGAACGGGGGCGCTTGCCAGGATGGGCTGGGCACCTACAGCTGCCTCTGCCCAGAGGCCTGGGCAGGTGAGTCGTGTAAGCCAAGTCCATGGCATCTGCAGCCCAGGTGGTCAGCCCCTGGCCTCCCCTCCTCGCAGGGCTCCCAGCTCCAGCCTTTGTCCCCTTCCCACCCCAACCCCGCAGGCTGGGATTGCTCTGAAGATGTGGACGAATGTGAGGCTCCTGGTCTCCCTCGCTGCAGAAACGGGGGTACCTGCCAGAACTCGGCTGGCAGCTTCCACTGCGTGTGTGTGAGCGGCTGGGGAGGCACAGGCTGTGAAGAGAACCTAGATGACTGCGTTGCTGCCACCTGTGCCCCAGGATCCACCTGCATTGACCGCGTGGGCTCCTTCTCCTGCCTCTGCCCACCTGGCCGCACAGGTGAGACAGCAGGGCGTGGGGAGGGGGCGGTAGAGAGGGCCAGTGAGAGAGGCACCAGCAGGACAGCTGGGGCTTCGAGCTGCCTGGAGAGCCTCACGGCCACCCTGTCCTCCAGGCCTCCTGTGCCACATGGAGGACATGTGCCTGAGCCAGCCGTGCCATGGGGAAGCCCAGTGCAGCACCAATCCCCTGACAGGCTCCACACTCTGCCTGTGTCAGCCTGGCTACTCAGGGCCCACCTGCCACCAGGACCTGGACGAGTGTCAGATGGGTGAGGCAACCCCGCCCACAGCAGCTCCTCTCCCAGCCCCCAAGCAGACTCTGCAAATTGTTTATCAAATGAAAAATATAGTCACCTCCTTTTTCCTGATTTTCCCCAGATTTGGCACCTCTTTCCTACATAGTCTTCTCACCAATGCTCACCCCCTCGAGGCCCCATTTAGTCCTTCCGTGTCTTAAAGACACCGGTTCTTTCTCTAAGCAGGCCCTCATGCCTTCCCTGGCAGCCTGACCTCCTTGCCCTTCCATCCCAGGCCCCTGTGGACTTCTGACTCTTCTCTCCTCCCAGCCCAGCAAGGCCCCAGTCCCTGTGAACACGGCGGCTCTTGCCTCAACACCCCTGGCTCCTTTGACTGCCTCTGCCCACCTGGCTACACAGGCTCCCGCTGCGAGGCTGATCACAACGAGTGCCTGTCCCAGCCCTGCCACCCCGGCAGCACCTGCCTGGACCTGCTTGCCACCTTCCACTGTCTCTGTCCACCAGGTACCAGATGCATGGGGCCTCGGGTAGAGAGGATCAGAGGACTAATCCTGAAACCCCCAGGCATGACCCCTGCAGAACACAAACAGCCCCAGGCCAGCTGGGGTCAGTTACCAAAGAATACTTCTCATCTCCCCACCCGAGATAAAAACTCTGGGAAACCCATAGCTCCTAGGAGGAGGGCTGCCACAGATGATGGTGACCTTGTGCACTGCTCAAGTCTGGGGATGAGGGGTGAGCATTCATATCATAGTCATTGTAAAGTGCGCAGCCTGGTCCGCTGTACACAGAAGCCTCTGCTCATGCCAACTCAGAATGCTCCTCCTAATCACAGAAACTCTCCCCTGTAGAGATCGAGTAAACCCGTAAAATCCCAAAGGGCCTATGTGCTTGGCTTGGGTACAACAGAAAAAAAAAGTGCCACGAGGGCTGCACCTACCTCCAAGCTAGTTCAAAGGGGCAGAAACGTCTCCCCAGGGCTATAGAGACCAGAGCCATACCAGGAAGCTGAATGAAGCCAGGAAAAGACTAGCTTACTTCGTGCCAGGTACCACCTGAGCATCTTACACGCCTTCTGTCATCTTTGCAATAGTCCTATGAGGTGAGCGTTGTTGCAATGTGCCCATTTTACAAATGAAGAAACTGAGGCACAGAGAGGTTATAAGTGAGTTGTCCAGCTAGTAAGTAGCAGGGCCGGGATTCAAACCCTGGGCTTCCGTAGATTTAACCACTGCACAAAACAGCCTTTCTCAACTGAGCAGCATCCAAGGTCAAAGTGGGGAAAACCATCCTGCAGTCCAAGGGACAGGGATAGATACCAGGGATCTTCAGAAGCAGCCTCCCCAGGCAAGAAGTGGGAGGCAGCTGAAGTCTGGAGGCGGATCCAGGTTCAGTTCAGGGTGAGACTGTGGATACCAGGACAAGCATGAAGATACAGGACAAATATGGGACCAACAAATTCCCCAAATGCCCTTCAAATACCCCCTTGGGGATTCCTGGTCAACCCGGCACAGAGGCCTGCTCGGGTAGAACAAGAGGCTTGACTCACCTCCAAGCAGATGCCCATTTGTCTCATTTGTCCCTTGAGGACCTCCAGGCTCATTAGCCCAGCAGGGTAAGCCTACATTCTGTGTAGAGAATGGTCCCAATAGGTACTTCCTTGCTGCCCCCCCATGTCCCAGCAGGTGCCCTGCTCCCTGAACTTTCTCATCTGGAGGGGGCCGAGCTACACAGCAGGGCAGCAGGACCACAGGCTCATCTCCCCAACCCGCAGGCAGAGCGCACCCTGGGAGGCGCTGTCTGATGGGGGCACATGCTGGTTCTAGAACCCGGGCCTTCCGGGCAGAAGGGGTGAGCCCCCCAGACGGGACGGACCTGGCTGAGCCTCATCTCGCACCACACCTCCATGTCCTCAGGCTTAGAAGGGCAGCTCTGTGAGGTGGAGACAGACGAGTGTGCCTCTGCTCCATGCCTGAACCAGGCCGACTGCCATGACCTGCTCAACGGCTTTCGGTGTGAATGCCAGCCCGGTGAGTGCCGATCCCATTCCAGCCCTCTGCCGCACCTCTGAGCCACAGCGCAGGCCCTGGGATCAGCCCAAGCCTCTTAAAGCTCACTCTGGCCTGGCCAAGAAGGCCCCCATTTCTCCAGCTTCTCTGCTCCCCATGCTCTCTTCTACATTCCCCAGATCTTCCCTGTGTACTCACCCACCTTCCTCTCTGTCCTGCCAAATCCCCCAAACCACCCTTTCTAGCCTCCTCCAGAGTCCTCTGTGTGCTCTCCCTGCTCCTGGGGATCCCAGCCTGGTCTTGCCAACACTCACCCTGGACACAGGGAACACTGCCCCAGGCCTTCCTCCTCCAGCTTCATCGGACCCCTCTGCTCCCTGCTCTGATGATAATGGATGTTTATTGCTCCAGGCCAGGCACTTGGCTGTAGACTTTTCAGACATTCCCTCATTTAATCCTCTCAGTGACACCATGAGGTAGGTTCCATTACTCCCCTTTTACAGAGGAAGAGACTGGAACCTAGAGCTTGAGCAGCTTGCCTGAAGTCACACAACTGGCAGGTGGCTGAGCACCATTCCCTTGTCATCTCGACCTGCCCCAGGTGTCTTCTCTGGGAAGCCCTCCAGGTTCACTTTTGCTCGTGAGGGGAAGGGCCAGAACTTGCATTTATGCTCTTCACACAATGTATTTTTAGCCTTGACACAAATATCCAGTTATGGCTTATTTACATGAAGAACAAGGTCACCAAGTTACTCTCTGATATGTTCTCAAACTCAAATCACTATTTGAGAAACCCCCAAATTGGTGCCTCTTTATATAATGAAACAAGTAGATGAACCCCCAAACCAAGCCATCTGAAAAAAGAACCTTTCCATTGCGATTTGTAGCAGTGTTATTTCTATATATGTAAAGAGAAGACTATCAGTATTAACTCTAAATTTCTTGTTTAAATCCATGAAATCATGCCTATACAGCTCAGTCACAAATATTTGTAACAAACTCTCTGATGAATCTAGAGAAAATCACTAAAAAGGAAGAAGGAAGGGAGGGAGGGAGGGAGGGAGGGGGAAAAAAGAAAAGAAAAAAGCAAGACAACCTTTGCCATCTCTCCGCACTCACTCCCTGCCCCACCAGGATTCACTGGCTCCCGGTGTGAGGAGGGCATCAATGAGTGTGGGAGCTCTCCCTGTGCCAATGGGGGGCAGTGCCAGGACCAGCCCGGATCCTTCCATTGCGAGTGTGTCCCAGGTAAACCAGGGCTCAAACGCTGGAGGGGACGGTGGGACAAAGGGCAGATTTCCGGGCAGGTCCCTGACCCTCCTGCTCTACCATAGGTTTTGAAGGCCCACGCTGTGAGGCAGAGGTGGACGAGTGCCTGAGTGGCCCATGTCCTGCTGGAGCCAGCTGTCTGGATCTCCCCGGAGCCTTCTTTTGCCTCTGCCCCTCTGGCTTCACAGGTCAGCAGGGGAGGCATTAGAAAGGACTGGCAGGAGAGCTGAACCCATTTGGGGTGGGGCAGAGGTCACCGCTGGGCATTCGAGGGTTGGGATGTGAGAAGAGAAGGAGACCAGAACTGCTTGGAGTTATTCCATGCACAACCTGCACAACCATACATCCTGGGGCTGATAGAAGGTGTCATCTGTAGGGCCCACGCTGGGTCCAACATGAATGGTGTGTGATTAGGGTTCGGAAACAGGATGGGGTTCAACAGGAAGCCATTCATTTGCTTATTTAGCAAGAACGTATTGAGTGTCTCCTCTGCCAGACACAGACACAAGCAGAATAAAGGAGTTGTTCTCCTCAACAGGCTTTCAATCTAGTGCAGAGACACCAAGAAGTCTCTTGTTGGTTACAGCCCAAAGCTGCTCTGGTAGAGCACTGCACAGGATTCTATAGGAGCACAAGGGACCAGCCAACCAGACTAGAGATGAGAAGGCTTCATGGAGGAGGTGATGGCTGCACTGAGTTTTGAAGAAGGAGTAGGAGTTTGTCATGATAGAGTAATTGCCTGTATTAGCTGTAGGTAACTGCAAGTACAAAGGTGTGGAGGGAAGAAGAGCAAAGACCCACAGGACATCCTGAGCTTGGGGTGCAACAGAGCAAAACTGAGGAGCACAGCATTTACAGGAAAATCTTGTCAGGTAGAGCCCTGTGTGTCATTCTGAGGAAGTTAGACCCTATCCTGAGGCAATAGGGAGCCACCAAAGGATAGCTTCATGGGGCGTGAGCAAGTCATACATAAGAAGTGGCTTTGGCCCCATCAAGGACTTGGAGGGACTCTGTTTTCTCTCTGATCCATCTCCCCACTGCAGGCCATGTCTGTGAGGTTCCCCTGTGTGTCCCCAACCTGTGCCAGCCCAAGCGAAAGTGCCAGGATCGAGAGGACAAGGCTCACTGCCTCTGCCCCGATGGGAGCCCTGGCTGTGCCCCCATTGAGGGCAACTGCACCTGCCAACATGGGCACTGCCACAGGTAACCTTCCAGGCCTCCCTGCACCATCCCCCGGTCCTCCTCAGCGAGGGCAGGAGAGGACAGCCAGTGACTGGCGAGCCTGTGGGGAATAACCGAGAGGGAAGAGGAGGGAGATGACAAAGTGCTGAGCTCACGGCCAATATGAGGGCGCAACTAGAATCACGGGGGAAACCAAGGCCTAGGGGGTCAGAGCAGAAAGAAAAGCATTAGATCCCAGGGCCAGTTCATCGTACATTAGACAAATAGTGAGCATATACTAGGTGTGGATACCTCTCCAGGCACTGGGGGAACTGCACAGAACAAAAGAGACAATGTGTCCTTTTTTTTTTTTTAATTTCTATTTATTTATTTGACAGGGAGAAAAAGCACAAGCAGGGGGAGCAGCAGAGGGAGAGGGAGAAGCAGGCTCCCTGCTGAGCAGGGAGCCCAACTCAGGACCCTGGGATCATGACCTGAGCCAAAGGCAGTCGCTAAACCGACTGTGTCACCCAGGCGCCCTGACGCGTCTGCTCTCAAGGAGCTTTCCTTTTAATAAGGAAAGACAGGCAGTAAACAGTTATAGGAAAACAAATATACATATTCTTGCATATAGTATGGAACGGGGACAATGCTGAGAGCAGAGCCACTGAAGAAAGGGGCCAGAGTCTCAGGGCCAAAAAAAAAGAAGAGGTCCTTGGGGTCTGACCATTGAGGGAAGGGATGAAGAGAAAAACGCCAGAAGAAGAAAACCCCTCCCCTTTCTCTTCATGACCAGATCCTCATGTGTGTGTGATGTGGGCTGGACAGGACCAGAATGTGAAGCAGAGCTGGGGGGCTGCATCTCCATGCCCTGTGCCCATGGGGGGACCTGTCACCCCCAGCCCTCTGGCTACAATTGTACCTGCCCCCCAGGCTACACAGGTGAGGCCCTCCCTAAGCCACAGACATTCTGCGCTGGCCACCCTCTAATCAAGGGCAAGGCCAGTAGAAACACATGTCCGAGGACTCTGGGTCTGGGTCACCACCCAGGAGAACGGGGCGTGGGCGGCAGACAACACAGGTGATGTGCGAGAGGCAGTAAGAAAAGACTAAAGGCTGGATGGGAGAAAATAGGGATGGGGATGAGGAAAAGGAAGGGAGGAAGGGAGGGAAGTGGAGGAAGAAAAGAGAGAAGAGGATTCCCTTTCTCAGACCCCACTCACTTCCCTCAGGGCCTACCTGCAGCGAGGAGGTGACAGCTTGTCACTCAGGGCCCTGCCTCAACGGTGGCTCCTGTAGCCCCAGGCCCGGGGGCTATTCCTGCACCTGCCCTCTGAGCCACACTGGGCCCCGCTGCCAGGCCAGCACTGACCACTGTGCCTCTGGTGAGTGCCCACCGTGTCCTCCAGCTGGGCCACAGGAGGACAGAGGAACCGGTCAGGGTGTATTTGTGCTGTATGAAAACAAATTAACGGGGTACCAGGATGGGGTGCTGTTTTGATGGGGGCAGCAGGGAGGGCGTGTTATGTCCTGTGTGCGGTGTGACTAAAGCCACAGGCCAGGTTACAGGCAAGGAACCCAACCCCTCACAGCCTCCTCTCTCCAGCCCCGTGCCTCAATGGGGGTACCTGTGTGAACAGGCCTGGCATCTTCTCCTGCCTCTGTGCTGCGGGCTTCCAGGGCCCACACTGTGAGGAAAGGACCCGTCCCAGCTGTGCAGACAAGTGAGCAAAGACCCCCAAGAGGAAGGGAGGGGGCCCCTCAGCCTCCCCACCCTTCCTCTCCATCTCTTCTGGGGCTCAAGGCTGCCTCGCATTCCATATCCCAGATCCTTTCACTCTGCCTCCCTTTCTGGTTCCCCATCTCACCGCCACATCCCACACTCCCTCCCCTTTGATTGTCCGGACTTCCTCCCACTATGCCCTGTGTCCGTCCTGTTCCAGCCCCTGTAGGAACAGGGCAACCTGCCAAGATGGCCCCCAGGGTCCCTACTGCCTCTGCTCCCCTGGCTACACAGGAGGCAGCTGCCAGGTGAGGGGTGCTGAGCCAAGCATGCTGAGGAGGGTGGTGACTGGAGGACTCTGGAGGGAGGGTCTCCAGGACTAGAAGACAGAGCAGGGAGCTGGGGAGAGGTATCCACAGGAAAGGGGGACTGGAAACTGGGAATGCAGGTCTAGTTTGGGGTTTGCATGGAATAGAAGGAATGAAAGGATTTCTGATGCCAGGGATGCTCTGGGATGCAGGTATCAGAGGAAACCAGGGTGGGGGAGGGGGGCTATCACCGGGCCCCAGACCATTCAGGAGAGAGTTTGAGAGGTAAGGATTTTGAGGAGTGAGCAGAAAACCATCTCTGGGCCTGAACACATGGTATTCTGTCCTGACTTATGCTCCCCCCAAAAACCTCAGACTCTGATGGACTTATGTGCCCAGAAGCCCTGTCCACACAATTCCCACTGCCTCCAGACTGGGCCCTCCTTCCAGTGCCTGTGCCTCCAGGGATGGACCGGGCCTCTCTGCAGCCTGCCACTGCCCTGTCAGAAGGCTGCTCTGAGCCAAGGTACTAACCCAAGGACCAAGTGGGGGGCAGATGAAGAGAGAAAGCGTGTCCCCCTACCTGATCCCTGAGGGCATCCACACACATTTGGCCAAAACAACCAACCAAGAGTCAAAGTAGCACAGACCAAACACTATTCCTGATTCTATGGCTCCACCTTCGGGCCAGCCGCACACAACTCAGTTCCTATCACCACGCCAACCCGTCCAGCCAACAAGACTCCAGCTCAACACAACCCCAGGGACATAACTCAGTGTGAAGCAACTCAACTCTGTCATTACCATCAGAGCTCATCTAGAGCGGATCACACTTAACCCAACTTCACCCAGCTCAACAGCTGTTTCCCTCTCACCTGGATGTTACATCAACCCCCTTGTAAAAGAATACACCCCTCATTCAAATGAGGCTTACTATGAGCAAAACTCAGGAAGGAGCCTCCTGTGGACTTAGGGAATGGGAATCACAGTGAGAGAACATCAGAGGATGCAAATTCAGGGGACAGACTTAGGCCATTAGTTAAATGCCCTCCCCTCCCAAGTTTCCTTTGAGTTCTTTCTCACTTGAGACTTGTTTTAAACCAAGAATACAGTTGCTTATAATAATCTAATAAGCTTAACAAGGTATCTCTCCCCATTCTGGCACAACAGGCAGGAGGGGGATCTTGACCTTATAACCTCTTCAGCACCACAAGTTACTGACTCCTCAGGCTCCAAGTGGCCTCTGCCCACCCCAGGAATGTCAGTGATCCCCAAGATCCTCTCTGCTCCATGTCTGGGGCCCCTGAGAACTTTCCACCCCACTTAACTGTATCCATCCCTGTTTGCCTCTCTCCTCAGGCACAGAAGTTTCTTCCCTGTGCCAGAATGGAGGCACCTGCTTCGACAGGGGCTCCTCCTACTTCTGCCGCTGCCCTCCTGGATTCCAAGGCAGTGCATGCCAGGACAGGGTGAACCCATGTGAGTCCAGGCCCTGCCAGCACGGGGCCACCTGCATAGCCCAGCCCGACGGGTATCTGTGCCAGGTGAGCAGGTCTGGAGAAGAACAGGGATGGGAGACAAGGGTCCGCTGCACGTGGGAAAGCCGCTGGGCAGGGCACTGATGCATTCATCTCTTCCTTTCTTTACCCATGCATCCAACCCACAGCCAAGTCGTGTCCTTTTGCCTCCTAAATCTTTCTCAACTCTGGCCTTCCTCCTTCACCCTCTGTCCCACTGCCTCCGTCCAGGCCTCTGCTGCATGCTCTCTGGGCACCTGGAGCTCCCTGTCCCCGCCCCTGCACTTGTCAGCCCAGAGACTTAGCCTTTACTCCACCACCAGGTGCTCTGTTGAAAATGTTAAGCTGGCCTGTCACTCCGCTACTTAAAACCCTTCAGTGGCTGCCTACCTCTTTGACAGTGAAGTCCAAGGCCCGGGTGACCCAGCCTGGCCTGCCTCTCTGGTCTCATCTCGCCCCACCCCCATCCTCCTACTCTCTGCTCCAGCTGCTGCTGGCTTCCCTACACACCCCGTTTACTGACTCTTCCGTGCCCTTCCCCACCCCTCTTCCACTGGACGGTGCCCAAGAGGCACCTTCCTCGGGAAAATTTCTCTAACTTCTCTCCAGACTGGGTCTGGGCCTCTCTTTGGTGGTTCCAGTCACTGAGTAGCAGAGGCAAAGCTGGGATTCAAGTCCGAGCAGCCTGATGCCTACACTCACAACCCCAACTTTGGGGGCACCTGAGTGACTCAGTCAGTTAAGCATCTGACTCTTGATATCGGCACAGGTCATGATCTCGGGGTCATGAGATCGAGCCCCGCATTGGGCTCCAGGCTGGGCGTGGGACCTGCCTAAGATTCTCTCCCTCTCCCTCTGTACCTCTCTCTCTCTCTCTCTCTCTCTCACACACACACACACACACACACACACACACACACACACACACACACACACACAAAGAGGGGCGCCTGAGTGGCTCAGTGTTTAGGCATCTGCCTTCCAGCTCGGGTCATAATCGCAGGGTCCTGGGACCTGCATCGGGCTCCCTGCTTGGCAGGAGGCCTGCTTCTCCCTCTTCCACTCCCCCTGCTTGTGTTCCCTCTCTCACTGTCTCTCTCTGTCAAATAAATAGATAAAATCTTTAAAAAAAAAAAAAAAAAGAACCCTGACTGAATAAAAGACATGATGCAGATCCCCTAACCATTTTCTTTGACTTTTTAATTTTATTTTTTAATTTTTTCTATTTTCAAACATACACAAAAGCAGTGTACTAATTAGTAGTGAACAGCCCTGCACCCACCCATGACTCAGCTTTACCTCCCCTTTCCTGAGATTCCCTTCTCTCAGACATCCACAAAACACCCCACTCACCTGCTTCTCCCAGCCCTCTGGTAACTCCCCACAATCTCTGTAACTCCCTTTCTTCACCTTTCTGAAGCCTTGCTGGTACTGTGTTCTTACACGTTCTCCTTGCTCTTGCGAGAACTCAGCCCTTGGTACAGAACCTCATCCATGATCCTTCTCCTGTTAGGAGAATGGCATGAAACCACCCCCAAATGCTTAAGGGCACTGGTTAGGACATCACAGACTCGCAGTGAATCCCACCTCTGTCACCAACTAGCAGTGTGACTTGTGCAAGTCACTCAGCATTTCCAGGAATCAGCTCCCTTTTCTGTAAAGTGAGAATCAAATGCGATAACACACATGCAGGGTTTGGGGGAGAGTTTTATGAGGTTATGTACAGAAATCATGTAATAAATGCTAGCTCACTCTCTCTCCTCTGGTTGAATGAGAACTTCACAGAAGTGGGAGAAGTGCTAATTCTCTTCATATTTCTAGTGCCTAAAATAATGCCCGGCACAAAGTAGGCATTCAGTAAATGCTTACAAATTAATGAGTAAAGGGGTGCCTGAGTGACTGAGTCATTAAGCATTAAGCATCTACCTTCACCTCAGGTTATGATTCCAGAGTCCTGGGATGGAGCCCCCACTGGGCTCCCTGCTTGCCCCGGGGGTGAGGCGGGGGGGCGGGGGGGCAGTGCTGCTTCTCCCTCCACCACTCCCCCTCCTTGTATTCCATCTCTGGCTGTTTCTCTCTGTCAAATAAATAAATAAAATCTTTTAAAAAAATTATTAAAGCATGACAGAGCCTGGTGGAGGTGTGGTGGGGGAGGGAGGTCTTACCAAAAACAGAGCTATTGTTTAGTGACTATTGTTTAGTGGCAATGCATCATAAAATGCTTTGGGACTGCTGGAAGCGCTAAGTTGCACGCCACTGAATGACTGCCTCTCATGGAGTTGAGACAGAAGGGTTAGACAACACAGAACTGTGATGGCTGGTGTGTTGAACGATGCTTTGAACTGGAAGGTGGGGAGAGGGCTGGGCAGAGGATCTTTTTTTAAGATTTTATTTATTGGGCGCCTGGGTGGCTCAGTGGGTTAAAGCCTCTGCCTTCGGCTCAGGTCATGATCTCAGCATCCTGGGATGGAGGCCCGCATCGGGCTCCCTGCTCGGCGGGGAGCCTGCTTCCTCCTCTCTCTCTGCCTGCCTCTCTGCCTACTTGTGATCTGATCTCTCTCTGTGTCAAATAAATAAATAAAATCTTTTTTAAAAAATAAGATTTTATTTATTTATTTATTTGACAGAGAGATAGAGAGAGAGAACACTAGTAAGCAGAACGGTAGGCAGAGGAAGAGAGAGAAGCAGGCTCTCTGCTGAACAGGGAGCCTGATTCAGGGCTCGATCCTAGGACCCTGGAATCGTGACCTGAGGCTAAGGCAGCCGCTTAACCAGCTGAACCACCCAGGCACCCATGGGCAGACAATCTTGAGCTGGGTCCCCTGTAGTGTTGGGATGGGCTAGATGACTGGTTCCCTGTCTGACCCTCTGTGTCTACAGTGTGCCCCAGGCTACAATGGACAGAACTGCTCGAAGGAATCCAACGCTTGTCAATCCCAGCCCTGTCACAACCATGGGACCTGCACCCCGAAACCTGGAGGGTTCTACTGCACCTGCCCTCCAGGCTTTGTGGGGCTGCGCTGTGAGGGGGATGTAGACGAGTGTCTGGACCGGCCCTGCCACCCCACAGGCACAGCAGCCTGCCACTCTCTGGCCAATGCCTTCTACTGCCAGTGTCTGCCTGGATACACAGGTGAGGCCTGGGAGGGTGTGTGTAGGCACCTCTGAGCACAGCTGAGCTCCCAGTCCCCACCCACAAGGCAACCTAGTCATTGTGTCCATCCCCCTGCCTCCACACCGCACCCCAGAGAACATGTCCAGGATCCCTCTGCCTGTGGAGGGAGTGGTGGGTCAATTCCCAGGAAGGAGCTAGGAAGGAAGCAATGACGGAAGCAGTGTGTAACATCTGATCCCACTCTATCACAGGCCAGTGGTGTGAAGTGGAGACAGACCCCTGTCAGAGCCAGCCCTGCTCCCATGGAGGGTCCTGTGAGACAAGAGCAGGACCACCCCTGGGTTTCACCTGCCACTGCCCCCAGGTGAGTGACCACAAAGCTGTTGTCCCTGTTGTCTCCAACGCTGATGCAAGGTGAGAATGCCTGAGCTGGGATCCTAGAGGGCAGCTCAGGGAGCACTAGAGGGGTATTATTGGTGAAAGCTAGCCGGTGTAACGGTGGTGAATGATTCAGAAGCTGTTCAGGGGGAAAGGCAGGATCAGGTGGTAGCATGAATGGAATTTTCAGAAATCATGGGCACTGCCTAAGAGAAGACCCCAAAGTCAAGCTGGGTAAGACCTTGCATAAGTTCTTTTACGTGTGTGTGTGTGTTTATGGACCTCAGATGCATGAAATAGGGTTAATCGTAAGCCTTGGTTCATGATACACAAACATCATTGGTTTGTGCATGGCTTTCTTTGTATTGTTCTTATAACGTAACACCCATAAACCTAGCCTAAGAATTACAGTAGTAACGATAACTCACATGTACTTATGTCTTCCTCTATCCCATTCCCCTTCCAGAAAAAGAGAAAGTATATAACCCTATGTCCAAGGATGAAGATGGTATTAATTTCATTACTACCACTAAGTGCTTAGTCTCCTAGGTTGTTGCACACAGCTGTGATTCATCCATTTTCACCACTGTGTAATATGTCATCATGTGAAAATACCATGGACATGGTTTCAACATCTATAAAATGATGAACTTGATGTTCTCTGAGGCCCCTTCCAGATAGAAGACTGTAGGACCCACTGAATTATCTTAACCCAAGAATTTGCTTGATGAAAAGGGGGATGGAACAAATAACACAAGGGCCTCCCCCAATCTCTCTCTCTTCTCTCCACAGGGTTTTGAGGGCCCCACCTGCAGCCACAGAGCCCCTTCCTGCGGCCTCCATCACTGCCACCATGGTGGCCTGTGTCTGCCCTCCCCCAAGCCTGGCTTCCCACCCCGCTGTGCCTGCCTCAGTGGCTACGGGGGCCCTGACTGCCTGACCCCTCCGGCTCCTCACGGCTGTGGCCCTCCTTCTCCATGCCTACACAATGGCAGTTGCTCAGAGATCCCTGGGCTGGGGGCCCCAGGCTTCCGATGCTCCTGCCCTCCCAGCTCCCCGGGGCCCCGGTGTCAGAGGCCCGGAGCAAAGGGATGTGAGGGCAGAGGTGGAGATGGGGCCTGTGATGCTGGCTGCAGCGGCCCTGGAGGAAACTGGGATGGGGGAGACTGCTCACTGGGGGTCCCGGACCCCTGGAAGGGCTGCCCGTCCCACTCCCTGTGTTGGCTTCTCTTCCGGGACGGGCAGTGCCACCCGCAGTGCGACTCTGCAGAGTGTTTGTTTGATGGCTACGACTGTGAGACTCCTCCGGCCTGCACGTGAGCCTGAAACCCTAACTTGGGAGTAGGGGTTGGGAAGGGCAGGGTGAGGCAGGAGGAAGGACATAGATACCTCTGGGTTCCAGTGTGACCACAGCCTCAAGCTCCAGGGAGCTTCCACCTTAATAACCATTGCTAAGTAGGGATAGAAGACACTGGGCTCCAGCCCAGGGGAGTAGGGCAGCATCAATATTTAACAGGGGGACCAGGAAGGAGGGCACTGCCTCGTCTGGCCTCCTCTCTAAGAGTTGTGGGAGCTCTGGCCTCAAGCCTCTTTCTCTGTGCCCCGTTGCCATGGAGTATCTCCCCTAGCAACAAGCACCCCTGAGGGAAAAGGGCCTTGGACTCTCCTTCAGGGAGACAGGAGAGCTTGGGAGGGTAGGGAGAGGGGACAGTCTTAGGAGACAAGGATGTCACAGACATTAGAGGGTCTGGACTACCTGCCACCCAGGGCCTGACTAAGTCCATTGCTCTGGCGCTCTCCCCACTTAGCAACCAGTACCCTAGAAGCAGTGGAATATGAGGCATCTCTCTGGAATAAAGAAGGGGGTCGGGTTTCTTTGGGGATCCTGAGTCCCCCTCTCCTCACCCCACAGTCCAGCCTATGACCAGTACTGCCACGATCACTTCCACAACGGGCACTGCGAGAAAGGCTGCAACACTGCAGAATGTGGCTGGGATGGGGGTGACTGCAGGCCTAAAGATGGGGATTCAGAATGGGGGCCCTCCCTGGCCCTGCTGGTGGTGCTGAGCCCCCCAGCCCTGGACCAGCAGCTGCTTGCCCTGGCCCGGGTGCTGTCCCTGACTCTGAGAGTGGGGCTCTGGGTAAGGAAGGATAGTGATGGCAAGGAGATGGTGTACCCCTATCCTGGGGCCCAGGCCGAAGAGGAGCTAGGAGGAACCCCGGACCCCTCACATCAGGAGAGAACAGCCCCTCACACACAGCCCGTGGGCAAGGAGACGGACTCTCTCAGCACTGGGTAAGAAGACTGGGCCAGGGGATGCGGCAGACACCAGTTTTTTAATGGGTGGAGGGAAGGGAGCCAGGGACCAACACAGGGGTCTCTGGGTGCCTTGCCCACAGGTTTGTGGTGGTGATGGGTGTGGATTTGTCCCGCTGTGGCCCTGACCACCCTGCACCCCGCTGTCCCTGGGATCCTGGGCTCCTGCTCCGCTTCCTCGCCGCCATGGCGGCAGTGGGGGCCCTGGAGCACCTGTTGCCGGGACCCCTGCTGGCTGCCCATCCTCGTGCTGGCACTGGTAGGTGACCCCCCTCATCTCCCCTGACTTTACTCCCAGACCCACTTCCAGCAATGGAGGCCAAATGACACAGGATTGCAGGGACCCCAAATATTAGGTATAGAGAGACTGACCCTCATGAACCTCTCATTCTCTAACTGGATCTCCTCATGGCCCCTTTGCTCTCCAGTCTCCTTCCTCATTTCCCTAAGTACTTTATCCTAACCTCTATCATCTGGTCTGTCCTCTCTACTAAATCCAATCATCGCTCTGTCAAACCGCTCACAGTACAGGAAAGAATCATAACCCATATAGCACTTACTACAGGCCAGGCCTTGCTCTAAGGGCTTAATAGTATCAACTCATTTAATCCTCCCGAAAACGCCATGATGCAGGTACTATTATGATTCCCACTTTGCAGATGAGGAAACTGATGAAAGAAGTTACTGCACTTGCCCAAAGATCTCACAGTAGTACCCAGCCTCACCAGAAATGGTCTCTTTTCATGACTGTCTCTCCCCCACCAGCACCACCCACCAACCAGCTTCCCTGGCCTGTGCTGTGCTCACCAGCAGCCGGGGTGCTTCTCCTGGCCCTTGGGGCTCTTCTGGTCCTTCAGCTCATCCGGAGGCGGCGCCGAGAGCACGGGGCCCTCTGGCTGCCCCCTGGCTTCATTCGAAGGCCTCGAACTCAGCCGGCTCCCCGCAGACGCCGGCCTCCCCTGGGTGAAGACAGCATTGGCCTTAAGTAAGAGTGAGGAGGAAAGGGGCTCAGGGAGGGGACTCTCCGGTGGAGATATTTA
The DNA here is from genome assembly GCA_002007465.1 of Ailurus styani. NCBI lineage: Eukaryota > Metazoa > Chordata > Mammalia > Carnivora > Ailuridae > Ailurus > Ailurus styani. The sequence continues at coordinate 734,698 of LNAC01000697.1, read as the reverse complement.
TGATCAGAATTTGATGACAGAGGAAGGGGAGAGGGGGAGGAAGGCTGCTGGAAATCCTAGGGACCCTGAAGGTCCTCTACCCAAACACCCCCTTCCAGGGCACTGAAGCCAGAGGCAGAAGTTGATGAGGATGGAGTTGTGATGTGCTCAGGCCCCGAGGAAGGAGAGGAGGTGGGCCAGGTGAAAGCACTGGGGCAGGAATGGTCCTGAGGTAATGGCAGAGTTGAAGGCACGAGTCAGCCTTCCTTCACTGATCCTTGTTCTGATCCCCAAGGCTGAAGAAACAGCTTCACCCTCCAAGTGCCAGCTGTGGCCTCTGAGCAGTGACTGTCAGGAGCTCCCTCAGGCAGCCATGCTGACTCCTCCCCAGGAATCGGAGATGGATGTCCCTGACGTGGACACCCGTGGACCTGGTATGTGAGTCAACCCAGACCAAGAAAAGGAAAACTCCCTTCGACTCTTGTAGAATCAGAAAGCCTTTTGATATTAGAACTGAGAAAACTAACGTTACAGTTAGTGTCTTAGAATAGTGATTCTTAAAGTGTGGTCCCAGGACAGAAGAATCAGCATCACCAGGGAAACTGTTAGAAATACAAATTCTCAGGCTCCACTCCAGAGCTACTGACTCAGAAATCTGAGATATTGGGGAATGTGTATTTTAACCAGCCCTCCAGGTAAGTCTGATCCAGACTCAAGTTTGAGAACCACTGCCTTGGAATGTCTAAGAATTAAGGCCCACTGGCTGGTTTTACAGATGAGGAAACTGAAGCACACGGAAAAGTAAAAAAAAGTCATTTGACTAAAGCCACACAAAATCAAGAGCCAGAGCTGGGCTTCTTGACACCTCAGGCTATGATTCACCCTGAACCTCCATGTTCTTTTCCTCCCCCAATCCTGTCCCTCTGTTTGACTTATCTCCCATTCCTCCTGTCTCCCACCCACAGATGGGGTGACACCCCTGATGTCAGCAGTTTGCTGTGGGGAAGTAGAGTCCAGGACCTTCCAGGGGGCATGGTTGGGAAGCCCTGAGCCCTGGGAACCCCTGTTGGGTGGAGGGGCCTGTCCCCAGGCTCACACCGTGGGCACCGGGGAGACGCCCCTGCACCTGGCTGCCCGATTCTCCCGGCCAACTGCTGCCCGCCACCTCCTTGAGGCTGGAGCCAACCCCAACCAGCCAGACCGAGCAGGGCGCACCCCGCTTCACACCGCTGTGGCTGCTGATGCTCGGGAGGTTTGCCAGGTCAGTGCATGCTGGGGTCGCTAAAGGGAACAGGGGACACACTCCTAAGGAAAGCCAGGCAAAAGCATCCCCTAGGGTTTGGCAGAGAGGAAGGTGATGTGAGATTGGGGGTCTGAAAGAGAAACAACAGATGGCCAAATACAGATTGGGAGCTGGTTAAGAGTGTGAGGGGCCTGAGCTAGCAATCCAGGACATACCAAGGGTCACTGGCCCTCTCTGGACCCCCAGCTCCTACTCCGAAACAGACAGACTGCAGTGGATGCACGGACAGAAGACGGGACCACAGCCTTGATGCTGGCGGCCAGGCTGGCAGTGGAGGACCTGGTTGAAGAACTGATTGCAGCCCAAGCAGATGTGGGGGCCAGAGATAAATGGGGTACGGATCTGGAGAGGTTGGTGTGCTGTGCAATGGGAAGTGGCACAGATGGGGTGTGAGGTAAGATGCAAAAAAAGGAAGCAGCAGAGGGACCAACTGGAGACTGGGGGAATCCCTCCCACCTGGCTGTCAGGGTGGTAAATCTGCGGCGCGACGTCAGTACGGAACCCTACCCCTGTCCTCCTCAACGACATACACACACTGCCCTAGCCCACTGGGAACTAGGCTGAGGAAGGACTGTTCTGTGAGAAGGGGGTGAGGTCTAGTGGGGGTAGGTCTCCCGGTCCCACTGAGCCCAGAACAATGCCCCATTGTCCCTCCCGCGCGCCGGTGACGTTACGAGAAGCAAGACTTCCTGCCGGCCGGCGGTCACCCGGGCAACGCTTCCGCCTTTGAGGTAACCCCCCCGGACCCAAATACGTCCTTCCCCCAAAACCAGAATCCGTGGGAAACAGGAACCCAGGCGTCTGTTCCCCTCGGAGTAACAACCACCCACGTCGTTCCCTAGGAAAAACCGCGCTGCACTGGGCCGCCGCCGTGAACAACGCCCGGGCCGCCCGCTCCCTTCTCCAGGCCAGAGCCGACAAAGACGCCCAGGACAGCAGGGTTAGGCCGGGAGCGGGCTCCCTGCAAAAACAAAACAAAGCAAAACAGGGCGTGGGAGAGGCGGAAAGCGCGGGAACGCCACATAATCTGAAGGGGGAAGAGCCAGTGGCCAAGTGGGTGGAGTCCGGAAGGGCCGCCCTGTAGGCGTGGCCCCCCTGACCTCGCCCCCTGGCGGTTTCTTCCGGCACAGGAGCAGACGCCGCTGTTCCTCGCGGCCCGAGAAGGGGCGGTGGAGGTGGCCCAACTGCTGCTGGGGCTGGGAGCGGCCCGAGGACTGCGGGACCAGGCCGGGCTAGCGCCCGGGGACATCGCCCGCCAGCGCAACCACTGGGATCTGCTGACGCTGCTGGAGGGGGCGGGGTCACTGGAGGCGCGTCACAAAACCACGCCGGGCCGCGGGACTGGCCCCTTCCCCCGCTCGCGGACCGCGTCGGGCGGCTTGCCCCCGCGTGCGGGCGGGGCTCTGCCGCGCTGCCGGACGCTGTCGGCCGGGGCCGGCCCGCGTGGGGGCGGAGCATGCCTGCAAGCCCAGACTTTGTCCGTAGAATGGGCGGCGCGCGGGGGCGGAGCCTACTCGCATTGCCAGGGTCTTTCGAAAGGAGGAGCAGGAGGAGGCCTGCCCCCCGGAGCCCGCAGGTTTTCTGCAGGCATGCGCGGGCCTCGGCCCAACCCAGCGGTAGTGCAGGGTAGATCCGGGGTCGCTTCCGGGAGTGGGGGTGTGGCCTCGGCTGATGACTGGCCCTGCGATTGGGTGACCCTGGGAGCCTGCGGCCCCACTTCCAACACTCCGATCCCGCCTCCTTGCCTTACGCCGTCCCCCGAGCGGGGATGCCCTCAAGTTGCCTGGGGTCCCCCAACCCACCAAGTAATACCTTTAAACGCGGGAGGCGAGGGTCAAAAATAGGACGCTACATGACAAGGAGAGATTCCAAAAGTGGGCACTCATTATAGGACAGTCTGGAAAGACTCCAGATTTTAAGATCCTGGAGCCCCAGAAGTGAGGGGTCATGAGTATACTGTCCCTCCCCAAATGAGTGTGTGCCCACTCTGTCTTCCACGTGGAGAAGCTGCAGCCCTGGAAAAATGGTTTAGGATTCCGGAATGACAAGGGCCCAGTCCTTCTCCCAGAAAATAAGGGTGAAGGGCTACGGAAGGGTGGAGTGGAACTGAGGATGTACCTCTGAACTGGAACCTGTACCTGCAGACATATAGGATGTAAGATGTTCTTTCCTGTATCTTGTATCCAAAGGAAGCCTCTATCACCCATCACACCCACCACCCACAAATGGCTGACAAATATTTATTGAGTGCCCACTATGTACCGGGCACCGTGTACGTGCCAAACTGGGGTGGGGGGGGCAAGGGCCACTCCAGCTGATGATTCCTTGCACACTCACCACTTCCCTCAACAACCCATCGCAGGGATGAGGCGTCATTCTTCTCAGTCACCTCTATCTCTATTTAAGAACCTCCAATCTACCACCCCTTAATAAAGCTTATTTGAAACGTTAACCTTTTTTTTTTTTTTTTGGAAGAGTTGAGTGGGATGGGAAAAAATATGGAAATGACTTTATAATGTTTTCAGAATTTTGTGCCCTAAGATCAAAGTCATCCCTTGGGGTGGAGGCTTTAAGTATAGTTCAAGAGCAAGAATAAGTAGATTTGGGGGTACTATGTTAATTTAGGGTATCATCTGAAAATAGGACTCTCATAGCCCAGGGAGAAACCACACACACACACACACACACACACACACACACACACACACACACACACACACACACACACACACACACACACACACACAGTAGACCATGCATATCCTTGGTCCTTTCCAAGGGCATTTAGTTATTCCTAAAGCCTCAAATTGAAGAAGATGGAGAGAGCATCTCAAACATTATCCACCTTTCAGAAACATGGTTACGCCTTTTTAATGGTAATGAGACATGGAAGCATGAGGCATTCTGAAAGCTAATAGTAGGGCACCTGGGTGGCTCAGTTGTTAAGCCTGAGCCTTTAGCTCAGGTCATGATCCCAGGGTCCCAGGATTGAGCTTTTATCGGACTCCCTCCTCAATGGGAAGGCTGGCTCCCACTCCCCATGCTTGTGTTCCCTCTCTCGCTGTGTCTCTGTCAAATAAATAAAATCTTAAAAAAAATCTAATTGTAACTACCATTTATTGAGCATTCACTATACACCAAATACTTTTATCACACTTAATCCTCACACCAACTCTACAAGGCAGGTGCTATTAAAACCATTTTACTCTTTGAGAAACTTTGAGGCACAGAGACTTTATTTGCCCAAGATTGCAAGGCATTAAGTGGTAACCAAACCTGATCTCTTCATCACATTTCATGCTCCAAGCCACTCGGCTGTAAATATAATATGGCAGGTTGCCATTTAGAGGTTCTAAAATATCTCTACCCTGCTCCTACCCTGGTGCCAGGCAGCCTGACGAGCACTGAGACCAAGCCAGGAAGGTGGCTGTCTCCCTTTTCCATTTCTATATCCTTCATTCACGACTAGAGGAAAGTTTCCCTTGACCCTCATCTCGCATTTGGTACATACCTTGTACTCTGAATAGACTGTAAGCACCTGGAGGGCAGGGATAACTATTCAACGCATATTTATCAAATACTTACTGTGTGTTGAAGCCACTGCTAGGGGTATATGTGTATGTTTGAGGGCCCAACATCCCTGGGTCTGAGTCCTCTGCTTCCCACTGGAACCATTCCCCTCCCAGTCCCCATAAGTCTTCGGGAAGCTGGGACACAGGGGAGGGTCAAAGCCTTACATCGGGGTCCTCTTAAGAAAGGGACCTGGGGGTGGGAGGGGGGTTCTGAGGAGTAAAACCACTTCCTGTGTAGCTAGTTCCTGTGTTGACAGAAAGAGCTGAAGGGGAGGAGGGGAATGGAGAGAACAGAGCCTGGGCTTGGAGGGTCAACTTGAGACTCGAGATGAGAAGGCCGAGTCCTTCCCCATCATGAACCCCCTCCACTACTCCAGCTGGAGGAGCTTTTCCCAGTCTCTGTGCTCCCCTGGGGCAAGAGAGGTCGAGCAAGCAGTTTGGGTGGGAAAACAGAACTGGAGGAAGTTGACAGGGATGGGCGGGGCCCGTGGGGGGGGCTGACCAGGAACCCAGCTTCCTGCTCAGTACCCAGGCATCCAGCCCCTGGCTCACCCCCACCCCTTCCAGCCCCCACTCCCCTCAGGAACCTAGGGTTCCAGCCCTTCTCCCAAATCCCGGCTACCCCTCCCCCATCAGTTTCTCCCCCTCAGGGGATGGAGGCCGAGAGACCCCAGGAAGAAGAGGAAGGTAACCAGGTGAGCTGCGCACCGGGTTGGGGAGGCCGACACTGGGAGAAAGGGAGGTGAGAGGACCTGGGGCAGCAACGTAGTGACAGGGGTCTCAGGGGACTTAGAAGGGCTTGGGCAAACTGAGGCAGGAACAGAGACACAGAGAGAGGAAATGCGCTGCTGGCCTAGCTCCCTGCCCACCACATTCCCACTTGATTGGACTGGATGTCTCCCAGCATCAGGACCCCCATCAGGATGAGCATGACTGGCCCCCTGTGAACACCAGCAGTCGGCCTTGGCGATCTGCTCCTCCGTCGCCTCCTCCTCCAGGGACCCACCACACAGGTACCCTCACCCGCCCCGGGAGCTCCCTGATCTTGGTGCCCACATCCTTCCTGATCCCATTACCAAGTCCCACTCCATCGTGCGCCCTCTCCCCACCTCCTCCTGACTCCCCATTACACCCCCTCAGCTCTGACCCGAAGTGCCTAATCACTTTACACCACTAACCCTCTTGTCCGCCCATTTCTCTGGGTCTCTGAGCCCTACCCCTCCTCTCCCCAGCCCTGGGGCCCCGCTCCGCCTCCCTGCTCTCCCTACAGACTGAGCTCCTTCTGGATTTGGTGGCTGAGGCCCAGTCCCGCCGCCTAGAGGAGCAGAGAGCCACCTTCCACATCCCCCAGAACCCCCCAGGCAGAGCCCCAGCCCCACTCCGGCCTCTTGAGGACAGAGAACAGCTCTACAGCACTATCCTCAGTCACCAGGTGAGACACCTCCCCAGAAGGCAAGACCCAGGCTTCCTGGTCTCTTGGTCCTTGTTGTCTTTTGGGACCTACCCCTCCTTCTCCCCAGCATCTGCCCCCTTCCCAGGCCTAGTCCCCCCCACGCCCATCACAGGTGTCCCCTATACCCCCTTCACCAGCTTGGCTCCTTTCAAGACCTGTTCCTCTTAAAACCTCACCAACACCCTCCCTTCCCTCCACTCCTCCAGTGCCAGCGGATGGAAGCCCAGCGGTCAGAGCCTCCCCTACCCCCAGGGGGACAGGAGCTCCTGGAGTTGCTGCTGAGAGTTCAGGGTGGGGGTCGAATGGAGGAGCAAAGGTCCCGGCCCCCCACACATACCTGCTGAGACTGGAGCCCCCCCACCAGCCACTCCACACTGCACTCCGGGGCTCAAAGCTGGGCAGCCCTCAACTCCTGCTTGGCAGGGGCACCAGAGACTGGAGGACCCAGGAGAAATCTCAATACTCATCACCCTCATCCACCTTTCCTGGGAATGGAGGGGGTGAAAGTCCTCAGACCCAGGGCATAGTCAAAGTAGGATGGTCATTTAACTCCCTCCCCCAGTACGTGGGAGCTTGAAGCAGTGAAGGGATCCCAGCCACTGAGAGACACCCCACCCCCTCCTCTGATCACAGGGAGTGGTTCTAAGTCCTGAGTTGTGGAGACATCCCCAGTAGGCAGAATCTGAGGGCCCAGGCCTCCATGTCCCAAGAAAAGGCAAATCTCCCAAGGTTAGGGCCTGACAGTTCCACCCTCCTTCTCAGTAAGAAGGGAGAGAGGGCATTGTAAAGAGAGAGACCATTCTCCCACCCCACCACCAGCACCCCCAGCCCCAGGACCAGGGGCCTACAGGCTGTGAATGGACACTTAGCACTGCCCCCCTGCCTCCCCACGGCTGCTCTGAGTCTGATGTTTTGGTTGTATAAATAAATGTAATTCTCCCAACTGAAGAAGACTGGTGTTTCGGGCTGCGGGGGGGGGGAGGGCGGGGGAGAGGAAGGTGAGGCCAGAGGCCGCCTCTCTCCCTAGTCTGGCGAGAGGCCAGCTCCCCTCCCTGGCTGGTTAATTACTGGCTCATTAAGCAGCGGCTGGAGACCTCCCTAATTATACCCCCCCAGCCCCCCTCTCCTGGTTTTAATTAAGTAGAACAGGGAGGGGAGTCATTAGGACAAGAAATATGAACTGAGCTGTCTGTGCACCCAGGCATTCTAGCGGCCAGAGCCCACAACACCTAGATCCCTAATTCGGAACCCAGGCGGCGGCCCCCTAACCCCAACAGGCCCCGCTTCCCAGGCCGACGACTTGCAGCCCCGGGGCCTTCGCATATTTTCCCCGTAGGACTAGGCTCCTCCCCTCGTCCCCTCTTCCCTCTCCCCTCCTCCACTCGGTCCCAGTTCCTCTGTTTCTGTGTGTCTCTCTCCGCCCCCAGCTCCTCCCTGTTCCTCCTCTCTTCTCTCCTCCTCTTCCTCCCCGGCTCCCCTCCCCCAGCCTCCCTCTCTCGCTCCCCCCCTTCTCCCTCCTCCCTCCTCCCTCTCTCTCTCACACACACCCCCGCTTGGGCCTCCTCTCTCTCTCCGGCTCCATTTTCTCCGCCGCCGGGGGCCGGGGTCTCCTGTGGGGGGCCCAGCCGGTACCCCAGGTCTCCCTTCAGGGCCGGGGTGAACCTCCGGGGGAGCCCGGAGAAGGGAAACGGGTGGGGGTTGGGGCGGAGGGAGCAGCGGCCCCACCGAGTTTGGGGGGGGGAAGTAACCAGGCGGGGGGAGGGGCGGAGCAGGGAGGGGGCCTCAGGGCCCCCCCCCAACTATGGACGAGCGGCTGCTGGGGCCGCCCCCTCCAGGCGGGGGCCGGGGGGGCCTGGGATTGGTGGGTGGGGAGCCTGGGGGCCCTGGCGAGCCTCCCGGCGGCGGAGATCCCGGTGGGGGTAGCGGGGGGGTCCCGGGAGGCCGAGGGAAGCAAGACATCGGGGACATTCTGCAGCAGATAATGACCATCACCGACCAGAGCCTGGACGAGGCCCAGGCCAAGTGAGTGCCCCCACCCCGGGACCCTACACAGACCCAGCAGAAGCCCCATGCACAAGCTCTGAATCTTCTGGGAATCCCCACCCCCACCCCCACTCCAGGACCCTCTCCAGGATCCTACAGCTCTCTTCTCTCCTTCCTCCTGGGACCCCTGAGATAAGCCATCCCTCTCAAACCTCCCTTCACCACCAGACCCTGAAACCTCCAAAGAGGGGAGCCCAGGGTGGTCAAACTGCCCCCCCAACCTCTCACTGACCCCCATACTCCCCTGGAACATCCGTCCACCTCCAGAGCCCCGTTCTGGCTCTCAGACTAAGAAACTGCTATGCTGTCTTCCTAACTCTCCACCCAGCCCACCCCCATCCTCTCCAAACCTCACCCCTCCCCAAAGTTCCTACCACTCCTCTCCACCATGGCCCAGCCTCCACGGGCCCTCACCCACCCCTTGGCCCCTGCTCAGCCAGACACTAGGAGCGTCAGAGCCTCCTGCCTTGCTCAGTCTTAGGACCGTCCATACACGTCTGTATTGAACTCCCCCTGCCCCATCTCTGGCACCTCAAACTCTGACTCCTCTGCGTCTCCATCTCTTTTCCTCTAAAATCTACCTAGTCACCCTCAAGTTGGCAGTCACCCCCAAATTCCCCTTCTATCCCCTTCTAGGCCATGGGCCTGCGTGCCCACAGTGCCTTTATCTTGCTGCCTGCACCTTCCCCCCATCTTCCTAAGCCAAGCAGCTTCTCCACATCTCCACATTCCAGGAGCTGATCTCTCCCCCAAGAACCCCCCCCACCTCCATCGTGTCTCCACCCTACTTTCTACCTCCCTTCTTGTTCCCAGGCTCCCCCTCACCCTCATGGTACCCCTCATCCTGCCCCGCCTCTGTTCCTATAGCTCCTCAACGCTTCTTTCCCCTTCCTCCCAAGGAAACACGCCCTCAACTGCCACCGCATGAAGCCTGCTCTCTTTAGTGTCCTGTGCGAAATCAAGGAGAAAACCGGTATGTGGGTCCCCCTCTGATTCCTCACCTCTGGGGACTGAACCCTGTTCTTTAGAGGGCACAGGCCAAGAGTTTGACATCTCCGGGCTCTGAGGATAGTAGGGGTTAGAGAAGTTGCTAAGGGAACCGGGGAGGGAACCGAAGCCTGGAAACTTGGGTCCAGGAGACACCAGGAGGGCTGCGAGCTGGCTGTGGGTTCCCTGGGTCCCTAAGTTCACTCGCCTGCGTGCTAGGCCTCAGCATTCGAAGCTCCCAAGAGGAGGAGCCGGTGGACCCACAGCTGATGCGCCTGGACAACATGCTTCTGGCAGAGGGTGTGGCTGGGCCTGAGAAAGGGGGGGGCTCCGCGGCAGCAGCTGCAGCCGCTGCGGCCTCCGGGGGCGGCGTGTCCCCTGACAACTCCATCGAACACTCCGACTATCGCAGCAAACTTGCGCAGATCCGCCACATCTACCACTCGGAGCTGGAGAAGTATGAGCAGGTGAGGAGACCGGGCTGGAGTGGGTAAGAGGACAGGCTCTTGCGGGGCAGCCCAAGGCCAGAGGGCCCCTCCTCACAGCCCCCTGGCGCCCACTGCAGGCGTGTAACGAGTTCACGACGCACGTCATGAACCTGCTGCGGGAACAGAGCCGCACCCGGCCTGTGGCTCCCAAGGAGATGGAGCGCATGGTGAGCATCATCCATCGAAAGTTCAGCGCCATCCAGATGCAGCTCAAGCAGAGCACCTGTGAGGCTGTCATGATCCTGCGTTCCCGCTTCTTGGATGCCAGGTGGGGTTCCTTCCCACTCTTCCCCCAGCCTTGGGGCCACTGCCTTGCACAACATGGTACTCCGTGGCAGTGGCGCCCTCTAGAGTGGTGCAAGATGGAGGTCCTGCCGGGACGGCCGGCCTCCTCACTGCTATTCTCCCTCCTCTGTAGACGCAAACGCCGCAACTTCAGCAAACAGGCCACTGAGGTCCTCAACGAGTACTTCTACTCCCACCTGAGTAACCCATATCCTAGTGAGGAGGCTAAGGAAGAGCTTGCCAAGAAGTGTGGAATCACTGTCTCTCAGGTATGGGGGGGAGGGCGCTTGGGACGCGGGAGTAGTTTTCAGGTTAAAAGCTCCCTGATCGGCTGACTGAGGGGTTTACCAGGGGGAAAGGTCTGCACCTGACCCTCCTTTCTGCTCCATGCCCCACAGGTCTCCAACTGGTTTGGCAACAAGCGGATCCGCTATAAGAAAAATATTGGAAAGTTCCAAGAGGAGGCAAACATCTATGCTGTCAAGACTGCCGTGTCAGTCACCCAGGGGGGCCACAGCCGCACCAGCTCCCCGACTCCCCCTTCCTCTGCAGGTGGACCCCACTGCCATCCTGGCTGGCTGTCTTGCACACTTCCGGCCTTTGTTCCCACTTCCTATCTAGGCAGGATCACAGCAAAGAGGGGGCCTTTTGGGGTGAGAGGGACCTAGCTGAGATGGGGTGGAGATGTCAGGGGACAAAGGCCACTCCAGGGAAGTTACTTCTGCCTGTCTTCCAGCAAGTGGCCAGGGAGGGAGGGGGAGGCTCAAACACGGCTTGCCCCTCTGAGTGTTGCAATGTCTTAGGGACAAGTTGCGTACACTGGCACACCCCAGAACTGGTTCAGAGGGCTTTTTGGAAACAGAGAACTGTGATGAGTCTCAGGCTCTGTTAGACTCTTCCCTAATTCCCTCTCTGCTCCCCCAAGGCTCTGGCGGCTCTTTCAATCTCTCAGGATCTGGAGACATGTTTCTGGGGATGCCCGGGCTCAACGGAGATTCCTATTCTGCTTCCCAGGTCAGGTGCCCCATCTCCCCTCAAGTAGGGCTTGCCCAAATTCAGTTTCCCTCTCTTCAGGGTATGAGACTCCTCACTGTGTCTTGCCCTTCTTTGCTGCCTACAGGTGGAATCACTCCGACACTCAATGGGGCCAGGGGGCTACGGGGATAACCTTGGGGGAGGCCAGATGTACAGCCCTCGGGAAATGAGGGTGAGTGAACACCTGACGCTCCCTTTGTCCACCTCTCACCTGGACAGGATGGCATTTCCCCTGGCAGTGTTGTCTCCCACACTGGATTTCCCTGCCCCAACCAGCTCTCTCTTTTTCCAGGCAAACGGTGGCTGGCAGGAGGCTGTAACCCCGTCCTCAGTGACGTCTCCGACAGAGGGACCAGGGAGCGTTCACTCTGACACTTCCAACTGATCTTGCCCCTCAGGGCCACAGGGGTGGGGGCTCACAAGGCCACTCTTGAAGAAGACGCAGGCGTCCAGAGGACAAACCCCAGACACAGGAGAAGCACAAGACAGAGAAGGGCAAATGGGGTCATCCCTTCCCCGACCAGACTCTCTCAGTGCTGGGGGTGCTGACTACGTGGCAGGGAGAACGGGGTCCCCTAAGGGGAGAGTGGGGTCTCTTGCCGCCTTTTTACCTTTTTTTTTTTCAGTCTTTTTTCTCTCCCTCTCTCAAACACAAACCACACACCCAGAATCCTATTGTTCAGATCGCTTTCTCGCTGCTCTACTTGCCATACTATATTCAGTTTTTATCTCTTTCTCTGGGCTCCCCCACTCTCCCTCCTCCACCCCACTTATCTGCTCTGGGATCTGTGGAGAAGCCAGCCCTGCCTGACCAGAGATGCCAAAACTGGGGACACAACTTCTGGACAGAGGACATAGGCCGTGAACCCTGTGCCTCCCCACCCCCTGCCCCTCCAGATGGCTTTATTACCTCATACGCAGCTCATCTTAAACCAATAGAATCGCTCGGTGGACGAGAGTGTCTGACTCAGATATCTACCTCGGAGGGAGTTTCTGCTACTTTAGGGAATTGTTGACTGGGCTTTGGGGTTGATTTTTTTTTTTTTTTTTTTTTAAGGAAAGAAACGAAACCCTGGGATCCATCTGTACTTTCTAAATTTTTTGTTGCTGTTATTGGTTCTTAATTTTTAGTTTAGGGAAGTAGATGTTTTATATAAATATATTGATTTCTTTTTTTCTTTTAATTTCTTGCTTTCCCATGTTAGGGGTGATAGCCAAAGGGGTCATAAGAGAAAGGGGAACAAACAGAACTTGTAAAGAGGCCCACCTGGCTCCAGTCCTGTCCATAAGAAAGTATGTTTAGCAGGGCACCAAGCCTGCCCCCTAGAATTTTTAGCTTGTATGATCACTTAAGTGTTCTTTGCTTATGCAGGCAGCTCTCTGTTGCGTTTGGTGTGGGGGTAGTCGGGGACTTGCCCTGCTGACCTATCCCCACCCCCTCAAACCACCCCCCCACACACACACACACACAACCACCCTTGGGCAGGGCTGGACTCAGTAATTTTGAAGAAGAGCCACCTTCCCCTGTGAGTGACATGTCTTTAAATCTTCTTTTTAAACTACTATTTGCAGATTGGAGGGGGAAGAATGGGGAAGGGGTAATTGCCAAATATGTTAAATGTGGGTTGGGGTGCCTATATATGTATCTCCCTCAATTTCCCCAGAAGTGAGGCATTTTTTTTTTCTCAGTCCAAAATCAAGAGGGTGGGGGGGGAGAGGAGGGAGGTTACAAAAAGCCAGGTATGGGGGAAAATAAAATCACCAATGTCCCATCCTTGGCCAGAACCCCACCATCTGAGCCCCTCAAACACCCTCAGGATTTTATAAGACTGTCATAGTGGGGAACCTCTCCTGTCAAAGATCCAGGCAGGACTGGAGGGGAGCAGATTAGATGTGTGATGGGTGGTGGGCGGTGGGCGGGAGGCACGGGCCAAGGGCAGTTCTCTCCTCACTTGTAAACTTGTAGTTTCACAGAAAAGGAAAAAAAAAGAACCATGGAGTTTTAAATAAAGAAATTTCTTTTTTCCCTGGGTTTAGTCGAGCATTATTTTCAAAAACATGAGAAACCCCAGAATAAAATCTTTCTCTTACAAAGCCCCAAACAGGTGTTTCCCCTGACCCCTCCCAGCCTTGCCCTCACCACCCAAGTCCCATGGTTCACCCTCAGCCCTCCCCAAGGGCAACAGCCAGGCCTGAACCCTGTTGCCCAGCAACCTTACCTAAGCAATATGGGGCTCTAGTCGTCCACCAGGCAAGCCCTCAGTGGACTGACGGAATGAGTTGGGGGTCTTGAGTAATGAGACATCCTAAGAGGTACACTCCCCACCCCCCCACGGACGTGGCTGTGCCCAGGGACCGGCAATGCCTAAGGGTGGGGTGATAATTGTTTCTCCTCCTACCTGAAGGACTCTTGTCCAAGCAGCATGAATTCCTAGCATTCCCTGTGGCGGGACAGGACGGGGAAGATGGGGGTAGGGGAGAGGGTGCAAGCCCCACCTAGGGCGGTGGCCACAGCAGCGAGGGGCAGACAGAGCCAGGAGCCTGGGAAGGAAGCACGATGGCAGCAGGGGCGGCAGCGAGAGCCTGGGTGCTGGTCCTCAGTCTGTGGGGTGAGCCATCCCCTCCTCCCACACCAATCCTCCCCACAGAAAGCATTTCATCCCCCTCCCCAAATCTGCTCAGAACTTCTTGGAACCCTGGCACTGCTTTTCAAGCTCCCTCACCCATCTTGTCTTAGTTTTGTTAGCCTCCCCCTTCCCTCCTACCCCTCCACCATTGTACTGTCTCCCAGGGGCAGCAGTAGGCGAACGAAACATCACAGCCCAGATTGGGAAGTCACTGGTGCTGAACTGTAGAGGGGCCCCCAAGAAACCACCCCAACAGCTGGAATGGAAACTGGTAAGCAGGACTCCTGCCACAGCTTCCCCGCTTCCAGAGACCAGGAATGATTTGCTTGCTCACCTCCCCATCTCATGAGTCCTTTCCCAAAGGACTCGCACTGTTCAGGCCCCTCTCCTCTGTCCCCAGAACACAGGTCGAACAGAAGCTTGGAAGGTCCTGTCTCCCCAGGGAGGCTCCTGGGATAGCGTAGCTCGAGTGCTCCCCAATGGCTCCCTCCTTCTGCCGGCAGTAGGGATCCAGGATGAGGGGATTTTCCGGTGCCGGGCAACAAGCAGGAATGGAAGGGAGACGAGGTCCGCCTACCAAGTCCGAGTCTACCGTAAGAGTTCCAGGACCCTCTCCATGGCCCCCCTCTCATCTAAGGAAAAGCTTTCAACCCCAGCCCTTGATTCCTTGACCCTGGTGTGGGAGAACCTGCGACTTCAGCTGCCCCAGGTTGCACACCCGCGTGCATGAGTCTTCAAAGCTGCAGCCTCTGATTGAAATTTCCCTCCTTCAGAGATTCCTGGGAAGCCAGAAATTGTCGATTCTGCCTCTGAACTCATGCCTGGTGTCCCCAATAAGGTAGTAGAAGAAAGGGGGGGAAATGGAGAGCAGTCCTGAGAAGAGGAAGGGGGTNATGTGTGTCTGAGGGGGGCTATCCTGCAGGGACTCTTAATTGGCACTCAGATGGGAAACCCCTCATACCTGATGGCAAAGGTAAGTCCCCACGTCTCCCCACCCAGCTACTTTCTGATCCCTCTCCCACACCCACCCTGGGATAGCTTGCCCTACCCTCCCCTCCACACCATAGGAGTGTCTGTACAGGAAGAGACCAGGAAACACCCTGAGACCAGGCTTTTCATACTCCAGTCAGAGCTGATGGTGACCCCAGCCTGGGGGGGAGCTCCCCACCGCACGTTCTCCTGTAGCTTCAGCCCTGGACTTCCCCGGCGTCGAGCCCTACACTCGGCCCCCCTCCAGCTCAGAGTCTGGGGTGAGTGGAGGCCCTCAGAGAGGGAAGAGTTAAGCCCACGGCCACTGGGACCACACACAGGTGTAACTCTCAACTTCATGCCCTCTGTCGCAGAGCCTGTGCCTCCAGAGGTCCAAGTGATGGTACAGCCAGAAGGTGGAAAAGTAGTTCCCGGTGGTACCGTGACCCTGACCTGTGAAACCCCTCCCCAGTCCTCCCTTCAAATCCACTGGATCAAGGATGTGAGTGACTTGGAGAGGGGGCTGGGAAGTAGACAGATACATCACTGGCAACGAGGACAGGAGGCTCATGGAAGCCGGGAAAAATGACTGAATATCTGAGGAAGTGAAGACAAAGATAAGAGTATGGGATATGTGGAGATGTTGTAATAGTCTCCTGTCCCCCTTCCTCCCCCAGGGCATACCCCTGCACCTTGCCACCAGCCCTGTGCTGCTCCTCGATGAGGTGAAGCTTGAGGACCAGGGAAGCTACAGCTGTGTGGCCACCCATCCCAGCCATGAACCCCAGGAAAGCCCTGCTGTCCATGTCATCGTCGGTGAGGAGACCTCTCTCCAAACCCCAGGGGTCCTGGGGCTGGGTTAAGGGCAGTGCAGATTCCAGTTCCCTAGCCCATCCTGGCATTGTCCCCAAGAACCACACCCCCCCTCCTCAGTGCACCCATACCCAGGCCTCCTCTGCCCCACCCAAACCCTCCCAAGAGAGCGGCCCAGCTGTTCCCTCTCTCCTCTGAACTGAAAAAAGGGAAAGACTCCATCAGGGCTCCCACTAAATAGCCTTCCCTCAGATTGAGACCTTCCCTTCTAACTTGCTCTGATTTCGCATTTCAGAAGCAGAGGAGGGGACAAGCGCAGGTGAGGGACTGGAAGCAGGTGGCCCCAACGGGACTGGGGGATGGATGGTCAACAAGAAGGGAATGGTGAGTGGTGAGGGCCCTCACTTCTCCCCATCTCTCTACAGGCTCTGTGGAAGAGCAGGGACTGGGAACTGTAGCCCTGGTCCTGGGGATCCTGGGAGGTCTGGGGATAGCCGCCCTGCTCATTGGGGCCATCATGTGGCGAAGACAGCGACGCCGAAGAGAGGAGAGGTGAGTGGAGAAAGCCAAACACCTCAGACTTGGGACCTCCAGGCAGCAAGGAGGGGTGTGGGGGGAGGAATGATGGAGTGTTAGAAACCATGTGCAGAATTCTCCCCAATCCCCCTCCCCAGGAAGGCCCCAGAAAACCAGGAGGAGGAGGAGGAGCGCGCAGAGCTGAATCAGTCAGAGGAGCCAGAGGCAGCTGAGAGCAGTGCAGCCGGGCCCTGAGGGGTGCACAGCTAGACCCCATTCGTCAACCCCCTTATCTTTGCCCCTGCTCTGTTCTGGCCCCACAGCGGTTCTCCCCTGTATAATCTGTACCCCACCTCACCAAACTTGCTTCCACAACCAGAGCCTCCCATAGTGATAAGTAAACACCTCACCCATTTGCTCTCTTGCACATGTGTCTGTGTGGGTATGGGTGTGAGTGTGTGAGAGACGCCCTCACCCCCCTGAATCCTTGAGAGCCTTGAAGAAGAGGGGCTCACCCTCACACCTCCCCACACCACGCAGATATTTACTCAAGTTGGGGAGAAGACGCTCCTGTCCGGGAAGGAAGGAGGTAAGGACAAAGGTGGGCAGAGCTCCCATCAATACATCTCACTTTGTTTATTGAATTTATAATAAAGGAGGTAGTGAGGGGAAGAAAGCACTTAGAGGCAGAACCCATATTAGACACTGGGGAGAGAGAAATTAAGTTAAATCAACAGGGGGAAGGTAGGGGAGAGTCAGAGGGAGCCTTGCCCATCTTTCAACATCAAATCAATAAATGTGGGGGGAAGCAAAGGATCAGGAGAGAGAAGAAACAGACATCCTCTTCTGTCTGTCTTCCTGTCCCAGAGGTGGGAGTTATGATGCTACCTCAGTGAGTTCAGAGCAGAAGGTTCTCCTATACTCTGCACGGATGTCACACCTCCTCCCCACACCCTCTTAGAAAGTGGCCGTGGCCTTAGCTAATAGAAACGGAGGAGCTGAGGACGAGGGGCCAGGAGAAAGGAAGGGTCAGCAAGGACCCCCAATACTGATTCTCCTCTGGCTGGAGGTGGGCAGGAAGGAGACAAAGCTCAAATACTGAGCAGCCAGAAAAAGAAGAAGATGGCGAGAAACAGGAAGAGGGAGTCCTGCCAGCTGGAGGCCGGGTGACCCTGTCCCAGATCCACACCTGTAGGAGAGAGGAAAGCTGTGGAAGAAGCATCCACTCCTAGGTTGGGAAGGGGCCTAAGCTGAGGGAAGGCTCTTACCTGTACCCCGACGGAATGGCTCATGCGTGTTGAAGACGGTGGTGAAAAAACCAAAGGGAAAAGCACCAACACCAAATGAGAAGTGAAAGCCCCCGGTATCGCCAAATGACTGGAATCCCTAAAGAGGTGGACACAGTCAGAGGAGAGAACTGGGCAGGTCTTTGGCAGGGAAGGAACACAATCAGACAAGACTTACCCCTCTGCTCTCCGGGGCTGGTCGCTGGCCCTGGGGGCGGGGTGGAGTTTTCAATCTGAAGAACAGGAAAGGGGCTAGCAGCGAGATGAGATCTTTCCCCTCCACACCCCACTCCCAGAAACCCTCCATCTTCCCTCAGCACCAACCCCTCTCTCTCACCTGGGGTCCTGGGGCTTCTGACTCCCTCGCCCATAAAGAGGGACAACCTTTTCTCTGCTGATCCCAGCTTTACACACTGGGCACTCCTGCCGCTCTGGCCGAGTCTCCAGCCACTGAGGGAGAAAATGAAGTGGTTTCCAGTTCACAACAGGGTCTTTCAACTCCTCCGACCTCCCCATTTCCCTCTTCATGTCCTCTGAGTACGCACCTGATGAAGACAGGGCCAACTGGATGGGGGGAAAAAAAGAAGGTCAAACTAGCTACAGAAAAGACAGACATGGACCCGACCTCAGAGAGTCTGACCTCAACCCCTCTTCCCAGGTATTACCTACTGTTTCTTTTCCTATTTTTGACAACCTCTACCATACCAGCCAATTTGGCCTTCCTGCTTCTCTGATCTTACAACATGTAAAGCAATATCCATCCTCAACATGCTCAACCCTCTTCTCTCCCCCAACAGACACACACACTCATACACCATCTCCTCCCTTCTCATACACACACTTCAGTTTTCAGGTCTCTTCAAACAGGGCTTTCCAGATCTCCTCTTTCAGCCCCCAGCCCCACCCTTGCCCCTGTCACTCCCAAACCAAACCCCCATTACTATCACCTGCCCCCACTACTCCTTTTCCTCTTTTCCACACTCAATAAAGTCCCTATTTCCATCATCCTTTAACTTCTCAACCCTTCTCAAGGGTTGCCCCTTGTCCTCGGGTTTGTCATACCACTCCCTATCAATATCTCACCAGAATGTGATCCCACATTCCCTAGGTCTCCCCTACCCAACTAATAAGGCGTGCCTCCCCTAACCTTTGAGTCTAATCTGTTAACACCTGTACAACTAAGATCCCCTCACTTTCTGGGGTAAGGTGGCTTGGGTCTCACCTGTTACACATGTGCTGTGCCTCCCGCCCTGCCCCACCTCCTCTTAACACACCATACATACCCCCTCAGCTCCTAGTTCCTATGACTCTCTGTCCCACGGGTCTCCTCTGTATAGATAATGACCCTCGCGCCCACAGACCCAAAGAGACGTAAGTCCCCTCCTCGGGCCTCACCGATGAGAATGTGCCCTCCGACTATCTCTGTGGTTGTATGCCAATCCGCCCACAGCCCCCCCCCAGTAAGGAGGTGAGCCCCACTTCTTTTTTCCCCCTCCCGAATCCTCACCAGTACAGGTGGCCACACACACTGACCACAGCTTCCCGAGCAGTCTCCAAACATATATTACATTCGAAGGTCGCGCCCGCCCCGCCCCGCTCGCGGTTTGGCCCTTCGGGGCCCCCGTCCTCCTCCTCTGCTGCTGCCATGGCCGGTTCTGTTTCGCCTTCACGTACCCCTTAATCCCACCAAACACACACACACACACGCCCCAACACCAAGAAACCGCCTCCAGCGCACGATCGTTGGGCGGGCTTCAAGGCTTTCTAAGCACTATTGGCCTGAGTGACTGACAATCACACAGTTCGAAAGAAAGGACTGGTCCAAAGGGTAGGGGCAGGTTTGCGCAGGCCTGCCCTTGCACAATGGTTATTGGCTGATACAGTCTCAGTATGCAGCGCAACGGGATTGGTAACAATTCGATACGTCCCGTCGCCCGACTAGGGGGAGCTTTATTCGTCTGATTAGCTGCCAGTCATAGCCAAAGGCCAGAAGCAATTGGTTCGGGACTACACAGGCCTCGCCTACTATAAGGCGCCTTTCTTTCCTTCACTTCCCCTTTCAGAGAATGTCCGGATTCCTATTGGACTTTGGAGCGTAGGGCTCCAGAGCACTTGATTGGCTGGAACTCAATGGAAAATGGTGGTTAGGTAAAATGCGCGTGCGCAGCAGGCGGCGGGAAGAGGTGGGCCAATCCCGTGAGAGTTAAGCCTTTTCTGGTTCCACCCCCTTCACCTCTGTCTTGTCGCCATGGTGACTGCTCTACGATTGGCGGGGTTTGGGGTTCAAAGGCCTCGGCTTGGCCTCATCCGGGTCTTCCGGCTGTGGTCTCTCTAGGCTGATTGGGCAGTTTCTTTCCCCCCTGATTGGCCGAGATCGGAAAAGCCAGCGAAGAGCTCGGCAAGAGACCAAATATTCGGGTCGCAGGGTTCAAAATGGCTCCGGCCTCCTTCGGTGACGTAGAGAGCAGAACTTGGGTTCGCCCCTCCTTTTTAGTGAAGAAGGCAGCAGAACTGGGATCAGCTCGACGTTTGGATGGTGCGAGCATCGATCTGCGGCGCTGGTGTTAACCCATCTCCCTCGGCTAGAGGACTCAGCCCGCTCCTCCTTAGGTGATTTGCAGAACAGAACTAAAGGTCCACACCTTTTTAATGTGACACGTATGACAGAGTTGATCTCCACTCCGTTTTAAACCTTAAAAGCAGATAAAGGCCTAGCTCCACCTCTTTGTGAGTAGGTGCGGCGGGGGCAAAGCCCGCCCCTTTTTAGGCGACCCGCGGCCGAATGGGGTTCGGCCCGCCCCTTCCATCCTGTAATGTGTCCCGGAGAGCTGGGGTCTTCCTCCTGTGTTGGACCCCTGGGACTGGGGCAAGCCAGAGCTTGGGCTTTTTGTACGAGGTTGGGCCTTTTCTACAGTCAGTAACCCTCACAGTGGCCCAAGGAGCGGAACTAGGTAGCAGTCTTCCCACTACTAGTGTTCTTTCCATCCTCTGCCTCAGGGCGTGTAAACTCAAGCAGGGCCAAAGTGTGTCTGGTAGCGAGGACACAGAGGCTGAGGGTAGTTCAACACCCAGATAAAGGTCCCACGTAACTCAGGTGAGGCCAGGTGAGAGGCTGGGAGTTGCCTAGAGGGAGCGGGAGGTGAAGGTACAGGGTTCCTCTATAGGTTTAGGAGAAAAGTTACTGAGAAGAGGTGGAAACCAAGGAAAGGAGTGAAAGAATGAATGATCCTGGTAAAGGGATAGTGGAAGTATGGGGAAGAGGAGATGAGGGGCTGGAGAGGGAAGAGATACAGGACTACACAATTTAAGGAGGCATGCTCCCCCCAGAGTCATCTAGCGTTCTTTCTCGTTTTTTTAAAGCAACCTAATGCCCAGTTTCTACTGGAAAACATGCGCCCAGTTTCTGTGTTGGGGAGAGGGACTGTCTCAGCTTCAATGACTAAAGAGACCGGTAGGAAGGAACTAGAAAAGCAAAAGTACTGAGGTTGAATAAAGAGCGTGGGAGGACAGGTGCAGGGAGAGGGCCTGAGAGTATCCCTTCTCTTTAAAGACCTGCGAGGGGGTCGAAGGAGGGAGCTGGACTGTTGGGAGACAGTGGGGGGGAGGGCAAAAGTCAAAGATAACCAGCGAGAGCTGGAGGGCCAGGGAGATGGAGCCCTGGAGAGAAGACGACAGGTGGAGAACTCAGTGACTGGCATATAGTAGGTGCTTGAAAATGAATTGAATGGGGGACAGGAAAGAGGTTTTTGGAGAAGAGCTGGAGTTGGAGGGAATAAACAGCAGATAAGGGAGTTACGCAAAATGGAAGAAACCAAGTGAAATTTCCAGGAAGAGGAGAGCTGATGAAGAAGGAATGGGCCAAGGAAGGAATACAGCACCAAGGGACACACAAGCCACGAGTGCTGAAAGGGAGTTGGAGGATAAAAAGATGCAGCTGGAGCCAGAGAAAGCTAGAGACGGAGGCAGAGCCCAGCCGAGCTCTCGCGGGGCGGAGCTACCAAGAGGAGACTGGTCCATGCGGGGAGGAGATGCTTGGGTCCCTGGGAGGCGATTGGCAAAGCCGGCCGCCCATCACCGCCCCCTACTTCCTGGACAGCCCCGGAAACCAGCAGGCGTTGGGGAGGGGTGGGGGGATAGCGGCAACAGCGGCCCCAGCCCTCAGAGAGACAGCAGGAAGGGAGGGAGGGAGGGAGCTGGGGGGACAACCCCCCCACCATTCCTTCTGCAATGGGCCCAGCCTCCCACTCTCACCTCCCCTCCATCGGCCGGGGCTAGGACACCCCCAAATCCTGTCGCCCCCTTGGCACCGACACCCCGACCGAGGCAGAGACACAGCCACCCGCCACCACCGCTGCCGCAGCCTGGCTGGGGAGGGGGCCAGCCCCCCGGGCCCCCCACCCCACTGAGGTGGGGGCGGGAAAGGGATGGGAGGAAGCGGGAGGAGGGTGCTGAGAGGGACTTGGAGGAGGGGATGGGGGAGAGATTGGGTCTGGGTGGCGGACTTGGGAGAGGGTTGCCGGGGAAAGGAGAGGAGAAGGGCCCTAAGAGGGAGGAGACCCGGTGACCCTGTGAATTTGGGATGGGGGTGTGGACAGAGAGCCCTGAAGAGGGAATTCCTGACACCTTCCCCAATTCCTTTTCTTGCTCTTTGGCCCCACATGACTCTTGGGGGATTGTGGCCGGGACAAGGCGGTTTATTGCCCTCCTTTCCCCAGCAGAATTTGCTTCCTAGGAATGCCCTCAGACACCTCTGTTTCCATCTAGGCACAGGACCTTTCTCAGTGGCCATCCCCACTGGGCTAGATCCTTACTGACACACAGATGCTTTGTGGGGGGCCATGTTTTCTACATTGAGTCTGTGCCTTTGACATGTTTAATGGCTTATGTGCGGCTAGCTTCTCCCTATGCTCTCTGTGATTTGTGGAGAAATGAGGTGTTATTTTCCATCAGAATTGCCCATTCTCCTATCTTATGTCCATGTCTCATGTCCAGTCTTGACATTGTTCAAATGTGAGTTTTTATATATTGCATCCATTATGTGGTTTCGTGTTTCTTGCACATTTTATGCTTTTGCATGTTTACTTCTGCATGTAAAGATCAGACCTTACTTGTTTTGGTTCATATATCATATATTATGTCCATGATGCTGTCATATGCGATAGTCTTCATGTGTGGGATCCTGTGGTTTAGTTGGCTAGTGCACACTCCTGTTGTGATCAGGTTGACCTGTTTGCTGCATGTGTTTTCCTAGTCAGGGTACACACCACATCTATGCGTGATCCTTTACATATTTATCACATTTATGCTGATGTGACATGTCCACAGCATCTGTGCTTCTGGTTATACATACTATTTATTTCATAATTTTATTGGCAGTATATTTTTGTGAGTCATATTTATGCACATTAACCTATTTAGCACTCTGTGGTGCTTATTAATCCTTGGACATTTCTGCTCTGGAGAGGGTCACTTAATGTCATGTATTAGAGAAAAGGTCACCGGGCCTCTGTGTCCTGAGAATCATCCCCGTATGCCTTACCTTGCTGACCTTCCTGGCCTGTGTCTCTTCACATACATTCTCTCTCCAGTGGCTATGGGCAGCCTGTCTTCATGGAGCTCAGTGCATATCACAGGGTCAGCCCTACTGTGCATGTTATCTGTTTCCCACTCTTTTTGCGCTGTTGGCATGTATTTGATGACAGCAGCATCTTTCCCCTGTGGCATGTTAATCCCCATGCTGTATGTTTCTCTTCCGTGCGAGATGGGATGCGCCATCTTGGTCGTTGGTGCTTTCCCTTCAATGTGACTATATGTTGTATGTGCATATTCAGAGTAGGTTACAGTTCGGCTTCCTATGTTCATTGCTTTCTTGGTGACTTATCTTTTCACAGTTAATAGTCTTCAAGAGTGTTGCTATCTGATTCCTGATCTTCTCTGTCATTAATTATGGCTGTGTGGGTGTGGTTCAGCCTTATAATCTGTTCCGCTGATGTTTATTGAGCGCCCTTTCTGCCGCCTCCTGTCCCAGGTATTGGGAGTTCCTACCCTCAAGCTGCTTACAGACTGGGAAAGGAATGGAAATGCCAGTGAGCAGTTACATACACAGTGGTGTCAAAATCAGTGGTTCTCAGACTTGTGTGCACACCAGACTCACTTGGAGGGCTTGTTAAAATACAGATTGTTGGGCTCAAGGCCCAGAATTTCTGATTCAGGAGATCTGGGGTGAGGTCCAAAAATATGCATCTCTACACTTTGAGAACCAGCGATCAAGATAAAAGTGTAATGAAAACTTAGGCCAGGTGGGGTTCAAGAAGGCTTCTGAAGTGTGATGCTGAGCTGTGTGAGGCAATGAAGAGGCAGAAGGGCATTCCAGCCAAGGGAACAGCCTGTTTGCTGCACAGAAGCGTGAAAGATCATGGTGGGTCTGAGGAACTGGAGCTGGAGTGAAAAAGGCTTTTGTGGGGGTGTGGCCAAAGATGGCAGGAGAAGTCAGCTTGCCTAAAGGACCTGTAGACACGACAGTGAAATGCTCAGATTTGTGTCACAGAAGGATCTCTGTGGCTACCATGTGGATGACGGATTGGAAGAGCAGAGTTAGGAGCCAGTTGCAAATAGTCCAGGGGAGAAATATTGGTCCAGACTTAACAGGGGCAGTGGGATAGGACAGCTCAGATCCTACAGCTTTAGAGTTGGCAGAGTTTCCTGTTTCTCTAGTGCCTACTAGCAGCCTTCACTGATTGGCAATGGACTTACCTTTGAACATAGACCTTCTTGTTATTGGAAGGGAGTGCCTGTAGCCTTGCTAGGAGTGACAGGTATTTGCCTGAACACCATTTCGTGACTTCTGACCCTGCCCCCAATAGTGGGACAGAGTGGAGGAAGGAGGAAGAACCTAGAAGGCAGCTTCTGTGTGCCTGCCTACACCTCTTCCTCCTGAATTCTGTCCTTTCCCAGAGAAGGTGGTATGATGTCTCTTTTACTCTCTGCCCTCTTTTTTTTTTTTTTTTCCACTTGGTCAGGCCTTACATGTTGTATCTGCCTGACCAGGTTGCCTGCAGCGTCTAGAAGCAGGGGGAAGGGGACAGAAGGATTTGTTTGCCTGCCTGTGGAGGGAGGATTGATAGATGGTAGCTACTCCTGGTATGTCCATGGGTTTATCTGGGAACGGGAAGGGGGGTGGGGGGGCTACCTTGGTGGAAAGGGGATTTTCTAGTTATGTATTTACTACGAATTCCTTCATCTGTTCCTGGGCGTGACTTTAAGTTTGCCTTCTGGTGTGAGCGGGTCAGCCTTTGTGTTTGCATTAGTGACAGAGCCCTTAGGCTTGCCAGTGCGCTCTTGAGAATGTCCGTGGGTGTTTTGTCCCTTAACTGTAGCTGCTGTGTGTACACCTATGTGTATACATACGAGCAGCAGCGTAACTGGTTAGGAATACAAGCTGCTTAGGTTTAAACTAGAAGTGCCTCTTAGGAGCCGTGTCACCTCAGGTAAGTTATTTAACCTCTCTGGGCCTATCTCCTATAAAATGTAAATTGTGTGGTTTATATTTAAGGGTTTAACATAGTCTATAGATCAGCCCTAATCCAACAGAAATACAATGCAAGCCACATGTGATTTTTAATTTTCTGGTAGATGCATGAAAAAAGGGAAAAAGTAACAACATGAATTTAATTTTAAGAATATGTTCTATTGAACCCTGTATTCTGAAAGGTTAAAATTTCAAAATGTAATCAGTACAAAGATTATTATGAGATATTTTACATTCTGATTTTTATTCCAAGTCTTTGAAATCTAATGTGTATTTTATGCTGCCGGCACATCTCCATTCAAACTAGGCCACATTTCAAGTGCTTAGCAGCCATATGTGGCTGTGGCTACCATATCAGTTAGTCCTAAGACCTAAACCAGCTACAAGTGTTAGCTATTGCTGTTATTATTGTCCTCTTATATATCTGTGAGTTGTGGATGTCTGTGTCTCATGTCTCTTGTCTTTGTGAATATTTCTGGAGCCTTCCAGGAGAGGGGTGGGAGAGCAGTCCTGAGCTCCTATCCTCCCTATCCCCATCCTAGAGAGGGTTCCCGGGCAGGTTTTGATGGGAGCCCTGACCCCATCCTGTGTCTCTGGCCCTTGTCCTCATAGCCCCCCAAACCCTGCCTTCTGTGCCCTGCCCGCCCCACTCCCCTCCAGGAACGAGGCCCACTGTCCCTTGCCCTGTCCCCTCTGCAGGTGGCCAGAATGGAGTTGTGGCCAGGGGTATGGACTGTGCTGCTGCTGCTGCTCCTGCTGCTGCTCTTCCTGCTGCCCGCCCTGTGGTTCTGCAGCCCCAGTGCCAAATACTTCTTCAAGATGGCCTTCTACAATGGCTGGATCCTCTTCCTGGCTGTGCTTGCCATCCCTGTGTGTGCTGTGCGAGGACGCAACGTCGAGAACATGAAGTGAGGGCCGGGGGTTTTGGGCGGTGGGAGAACCTGAGAGTCAGCAGTGAGCAGTGGATGGGGAGGATGTGTAGTGGGTAGGGAAAGCAGAGAGAGACCAGGGACAGGGAAGGGGAGAAGACCGCAAAGATGCCCTAAAGACAGTGGGATGGGGGAACTGAGGCATGCAGATGGACGTCAGTGGTTCCTGCTAGAACCCCTTGCCATGACCCCACAGGATCTTGCGCCTGATGCTGCTCCACATCAAATACCTGTATGGGATCCGTGTGGAGGTGCGTGGGGCTCACCACTTCCCTCCCTCACAGCCCTACGTCGTGGTCTCCAACCACCAGAGCTCACTCGACCTGCTTGGTGAGATCCCTCATAGGGCACAGCTCCCCCAGCCAGGCCCTTCCTCCTTCCCCAGAATCTCCTCCTCTAGGGGTCCTCACCTCCCCCTCATCTGAACTTCGCCCCCTTGCTCCCTTCTCCCCTTCCCCGCATAAGCAGGCTAACATACGCATAAACAGGCTAATATGTGTTTAATCACCTCTTCGTCCAATCAGGTCTTCCTGCCCTTCCCCTCATTCTTCCTTATTCTTTATCTCCAGTCCTTAGTAGTGTGGCTGATGACCTGCTTTCCATGACACTTTGCGTCCTTTGGCCTTCATCCTTCACCCTTTGCCCTAGGGATGATGGAGGTACTGCCAGGCCGTTGTGTGCCCATTGCCAAGCGTGAGCTGCTGTGGGCTGGCTCTGCTGGGCTGGCATGCTGGCTGGCAGGAGTCATCTTCATCGACCGGAAGCGCACGGGGGATGCCATCAGTGTCATGTCTGAAGTCGCCCAGACCCTGCTCACCCAGGACGTGAGTCACCCTGTGGAAAAGGAGGGTCGGGGGCATTGTGGAGCAGAGCAGTTGTAAATAAACTGAGACACAGGGCCAGCGGGCCTCAGAGGTCCCATTACAGCCTCACAACCATATTCTGACCCCTCTGTGTATGTCTTCTTGACCCTCTGTGTTCCCCAGGTGCGGGTCTGGGTTTTTCCTGAGGGCACGAGAAACCACAATGGCTCCATGCTGCCCTTCAAACGTGGCGCCTTCCACCTTGCAGTACAAGCCCAGGTAATTACTACTTCCCCTTCTGCTGCTGAGCCCCCAGCTTCCACCATCCCTTTCTTTCTTGGCAGAGGCTTGTCATGGGGCCTTGAAAGGGAACTGTGGGCCGTTTGCTTTTCCCTTTCCCCAGGTTCCCATTGTCCCCATAGTCATGTCCTCCTATCAAGACTTCTATTGCAAGAAGGAGCGCCGCTTCACTTCGGGTGAGGGCTCTGAGTAGACCCAGGGCTGGGGGTGGCCCGAAAGGCCATGGATGAGAGAGGCTAGAGGGATGTCCCCACCAGGGAGGAGGATGGGTCAGTGTCAGAACTGAGATGTCCAAAGGATCATCCAGTGTGACCACACATCAACCAATAAATATTTATTAAGCACCCACCATACCCTGCTACATGGGTAACGCTCGGTCCCTCCAAGAGGGGCCATTACTGTCCAGTGGGAGAGATAAGGCCTGTGTGTGCAAGGCTGTAATAACACTTGGCAGTAAAGGCTAAACTGAGACGATGGGGGCTGAAAGGGTGCTGAGGAGGTGTCTGGACTGGGGGGTGGGGAAGGCTTTGTGCAGGAGGGCCTCAGAACAGGGAACAGCTGGCAAGTGGAGAGGGCAGTTGTCCAGGGTAGGGAAGAACTGAACTGAAAGGTTGGGGAGGGAGTAGCAGGAGAGCTCAGAAACTGTGCCCCACCTGTGGGCAAAGGCCTAGGTAGACAGGCCATGATGGTGCTCACCCCCTCCCAGGGCGATGTCAGGTACGGGTGCTGCCCCCAGTGCCCACAGAAGGGCTGACACCAGATGACGTCCCAGCTCTGGCTGACAGAGTCCGACACTCCATGCTCACCGTTTTCCGGGAAATCTCCACTGATGGCCGGGGCGGTGGTGACTATCTGAAGAAGTCTGGAGGGGTGGGCGAGGCCCGGCTCTGAACTCCCCTCCTATCTGCCCCCACCTTCCTCCCACACCTACCAGCCCAGTGCGCCCTAAAGCAGGGCCAAGCCCTCTTCCTTGTTTCTCCTCTCCCCACTGTTCTCCTCTTTGGAATCTTCAACTTCTGAAGTGAACGTGGATACAGCACCACTCCTTGCCCCTTCCCAGCTTCCCCCCCCCCCCCCCAACGGACTCTCTTGCCTCGGTGCAATCTCCACTCCACTCTGACCCCCACCCACCTCCTTTGCCATCTTGTCTGTGGGACGGTTGCCTCCCCGTCATCTCCAGTGGTTCACCTACATGAGGGTGGGAACATGCCATCCTTTCCCCAGTGGACCTTTTTCCTTTGTGATCTTCTCTCCCTCTTCACCCCACATTGGCCAGTGGACTCATCCATTCTGTGGAACAGTACCCTCCCACAAGTCCATGGATTCAGTGGACTTATCCATTTGTGTGGACTCCTCACACTGTGGCTGGAAGCGATGCCTGGAACATTCCTGGCTTATCCTGGGAACACTCTTCAGCATTCTCACACTCCCTCCCATGGAGCCTCCTTTCAGTGGAGGCTGAACTCTTCTCACTCAGAGGCCTCATCCTGCCCATACCCACGGGCCCAGGGATGAGCATACTCCTAGATGCCAGTTTGGTCTCCACATTTCTGCTTCCCCCTGTCCCTGTGGTATGGTTTTTCAGTGGTCCTGGCCCCAATCTAGTCCCCTGCAGCCCTGCTGTACCATTCTAACCACACACAAGGGAAGAGGCAGACATCAGGTGCTGCACTCACTGCTGCTCCCTGGGGAGTTGGGGAAAGGAACTGAACCCTGGCTGGAGGGGATGGGAGGGCTTTTAATTTATTTCTCTTTCTTTTGAGACTTCCCCTCTCTGAGCCAGTTTTCACTTCCTCCCTGTGGCATTAACCACTCCTGCCTCCCACCCCAGACCTGTGCCCACAAACTGGGGAGGTGGGCTGGGAGCAAAAGGAGAGGGCGGGACCCAGTTTTGCGTGGTTGGTTTTTATTAATTATCTGGATAACAGCAAGAAACCAAGAATAAAGATTGAGAGAGAGAGAGAGATCTGGGCACTTTCTGGCTGCATTTGTGAAGGCATTACAGTGGTTTCCGCCCAAGCAACCTTACCCCAGCCAGAAGACTTGGGTGGGCCCAAGGCACCCATCTTCCCCCCCTTCCTTCAGCTCTTGGAACTTTCCATCACACATTGCTCCTTAGTGGCAGATAACCTTATCTGCACTTCCCCACCTGGCCATCGCAGAGGAGTAGCAGGGCCAGTTTCTGTATAAATTAGGGGACCCAGGCTCTGGAGATGTTCCTTTTTGGCTGATTGAGGCCTGGGCCCAGGCTGTTGTCCTCACAGGAGCCTGGTGAATGACAAGGAAGCAAGTAGACATATTGGCTGTAGACTTCTGGGGCTGCCAGGGCGCTGGAGAGAGTCTCACCCAACAAAGTCATTTGGGGACAGGATACCAGAAGAAGGGGTGAAGTGTGGCTATCTAGGGACAGCGTGGGGAGACTGAAGTGTTGGGGAAGGGCTTGGGGAAGAGAGAAAAGTGAACTAGGGAAAGGTGTCTAGGAGAGCTGGGGCAGCTACTGGGTGATGGGGGTTCAAGCAGAGAGGGGCATGAGGACTTACAGGTGCCCAGCCTCTCCTCCAGCAGCAGCAACTGGTCGCTGAGAGACTCGATCCTGTCACTGCGGCCCCACAGCTCTGCCACCTTTTCTGGCTGTAGCTCTTCAGGGGGCATGGGCAGCACAGCTCGGACCCAGGCCCCGGCCTGACCAGCCCACTATAAAGGAAGAGACACCTCGTGTTGGGGGTGGGGTGCACCCTACCCAGAGGGCCTGGCCCACACCGCCACTCACCTGCTCCAGCCGCTCCAGGCGCCCCCGCAGCTCCCGAAACTCCCGCCTCAAGGCACGCTCCTCAGGTTCAGCTTCCCGAACTGAGAATAAGAGTGTCACCCGCTGCACAGTTGAGCCCGGGGCCTCGCCGCCACCCATACTCGCAATCACTCACCCGCCACGCTCAGGACGCTGGCACCGGTTGGAGGCTCCGGGACACCATCTGCGCAGGTGCGCCCATCCGGGCCCAGCACCAGACCCTGGGGACAGCTGCAGGTGAAGCTGCCTGCCGTGTTGACACAATGGTGCGAGCAGAGGGTGATGCCAGTCCTACATTCATCCACGTCTAGTTAAGGGAAAGAAAGGGCTAAATGGTGGGGGCAAGCTGGCGCCTCGAGGGCGAGGGCGGTGAGGTCCTGACACCACTGGGGGTGGGGGCAGACCACTCACCCACGTGACAGCGCTTCCCACCCCAGCCTGGGGCACACTCGCACTGCTCTGGCCTGACGCAGACACCTCGGTTCAGACAGGGCTTCATGCAGATGGCTGTGGGTGCAGAAGGGTGGTTCAAAACAGGACCGACAGCCCATCTCCCTAGCCCCCCAGCGCGCCCTGTCCCCAGGCCTGGGAAGACCCAGTCTCACCTTCATCACAGGTGAGTGCCCCCGGATGTCGCTTCTTCCAGCCCTGGCAGCACACAACGTGGGTCTGCTGTACCTCCCTCCTCACCTCCCTCCACGCCACTCGGTATGTGGTCCTAGAACACAGGCCTGGCTCTGAACACAGGTTTATGGGCTCTGGTCTGGGTTCTTGAAATTCTTGAAAGACCTGCAGGGTCCAGGCTCCCCAGCCCTCACCTGTAGGTGCTGCAGATGCGCCGTCCATTACACACTGTCAGGTAGGGCTTATACACTGGTTGGCTGTAAGACTCGTTGTAGTGGAGGGGGACCATCAGCATCTGCTTGGAGCAGACCCCCTGACTGCACCCAGGCCGGAGAAGGTGAAAGACACTGAGTGGGCCAGGCCCTGGGAGCCAGGCATCCCACTCCCCTCACAGCTCTACTGAGGCCCCGCCCTCCCTGAAGGGGACAGCCTCACCCCCATTCTAAACTCCATGATTTTACCCCATTGGAAGTCCCACCCGCAGCAGGTTTCCTGAAGACCTCACGCCTGCCCCCATGCCCTCTGTCATCACCTCTCTTTGAGGGATCCGCCCTTGGCCCCCTGGACTGACATCAGTAACAGGAGGAATGAGAGTCCACCGAAGAGAGTGTACAACTCATCCCTGGACCCCATGATTCTCCTTGACTCCAAACTCTGCAGGCTGCAGACAAGAAGAGGTTAATGGAGGCCCTCCTATAAGCTCTCCCAAGAGCAGTCTGTTAGTGCCCTCTAAGGGAGTCAGCACATTCATCAGTACACACTTGCACTAGCCACCAGGACTGTCTACACCTGCATGTACGTTCAACGTGACCCTTTCTGTTCAGCACACGTGGTCCCTGCAGCATCATGCAAGGGCACACCCCAACACACTCCCTCCACCTCCTCTCTACACAACAGTTAACTCTCCCCCAGGACCCTCCTATCTGTAACATGCCCTCTTGTAAATTTTTCTGTCTTCACAATTACATCCCCTCACACTCTGCACCCAAAACTATGCACCTAGAAACTGCACCTTAAATCCATCCCTACTACCTCCCACACCAACACCCCTCACACAACACTCCCCAACTCACACTCATTCTAAGGCTCATCCCCCAGTATGGTCTCCCCACCTGTCTTTCCCTCTCTCCCGGAGACTTCAAGCAGACGAGCCTCAGCAGCAGCAGCTCAGACTGGTGGGCGGGTTGGGCAGGCTGGGGAGGAGAGGAGGGGCCAGGCCAGACAGAAGCCTCCCATTCTTGCCCCCTCCCACAAGCCTTCATAGTTCCTGCTTGATCTGCTCAGTGGGGTCCAAGTCCCACTACCCTCACCACCACCCCAGCAAAGGGCCCCTAGAAGTAAATTTCCAACCCTCTGAGGACCCTTAGTTCTGGACTCCCCAAATCAGCAGAGGCTACTAGCTCTGTAACACCACCAATATCCCTGGCCTTTGCCACACCCCTCAACCCAACACAGACTGGAGGAGAACTGGGGGGCAGGGAGAGAGAACTGGCAGAGAAAAGCAGGGTCAGGTCATGGGAGAAGAGGCAAGATCAGCTGAAGAAAGAAAGGAGGGCAAGTCATCACAAAAGGCCAAAGGGGGGACAGCTCAGGGCACAAATGAGAAATTGCCCCCCATATCTTGATGCCATTTGTTTGGGCCTGGGGAGGCAGAGTTGAGTCAGCCACCACCCCCCATGCGAGAGTAGACAGGGCCCTATTGTCTCCACCAAAATTCCTTCTTTCAAGGAAGAGGCGGCTCATTGTCCAGCCCCTCACCCAACTGTGGCCTACAAAGGTCAAAAAGGGGCGCGACGAATGCCCACCCTGACCCTTAGCCCCCTCGTCTAGCCTGGGGGTGGCAGGCGCATTCCACCCATGAGGCTGGGGCACAAACCACTGGAGCTCTGGGCTCAGCCCCCCAAGCTTGGGCTGGGACAGGAAGAGAATTGTCCTCTGCAGGAAAGAACCCACAGAGAATCAGGAACCCACACAGAATGGGCATTTAGAGAGCGGAAACACCAAGGGGGTCCCACCCCAGACCAGGCATCCGGGCACCCAGACCTCAGGCTCTCCCTCCCCACCCTCCTTGGGGAGCCAGGTCCCCCTCACCTGGAAATGAGCCAAGCCACACTGAGGAAATGGAACTTTATTTCCATTAATACAGGGTTAACACCCATTCAATGGTAACTAAAAGAGGGGCTGGGGCCTCAAAGAAACTAGGCTCCCAGGGGGTACCCCAACACTGAATGTAGGGACTGGGGGATCCCCAAACCTGAGATGGGCCTCACAGGCCACAGATATTCCCCAACACTGACATTTCAAGAACGGAACTGTCCCCATAGGGGAGCCTCAGAACCCCACTCTCATGGGTAGTCCTTCCTGGGAGTTGGGAGAGCTGAGGAAAAGGGAACATGGGGAGAAGAGAAGCTAAAAATGACCTGAGTGGCCTAGAAGGAGACCCCTGTAGCGGGCAGGGGCTGGGTTCTCCTTCGGTAACAGCCAGAGACGGAGGGGCAGCGGCAGCAGCAGCAGCAGCAGGAGCAGCCACAAGTTAAAAACCTGGCTTCTCTCTTCCCAACCATGGCCTTGGGAGGCTGAGAGAGCACGGAGCAAACCCCAGATGTGAGCTGGAGGAAGACCAGGATTCGTCATGTACAGAGGAGGAGAGGAAGGGGTCCTGGGAGCCCTGGTTGGTGCAGGCAGTGTGGGAGCAATGGGGTGGTCACAGGCACTCCAGAGCCTGACATCTGCTTTCCAAGGCCACCACTTGGTCTCTGGGCTGGGGAGTTCCCGGGGGATCCCTGAGGATATCCTCAGGAGAGCCAGGGTTCAATGCAGGTCTCATAAAGGGTACGGTTGGAGTGCCAGGCCGTGTGGGCGATCCCAGCCATCGGACACCTCACTATGGCTCCCCGAGCCAAGAGCGTCTTCAACCCAAAAGAATCCCGCAGATAAACCTTCAAGGTGGGCGAAGGGTCACAGAAGACAGACAGACGGAGAAACAAAGTGAGTTCCTGCTGGTGTCCCAGGTCCCCTCTCCCCTCTCTTCTGCACTCAAGGGTTGGTGGCAGGGAGGGATACAGACTGAGGTGGGACAGAGCATGAAGCCAGGGGACGGAATCCCAGGGGGCTCACCGGTTGCTCCTCCATCTCCAAGACCGTCTCATTTGCATCATAGAAACCAAAGAAGCTACAAAGAGATTGAAGGTGGATAGGGGAGGAGGTTATCAGGAGAGCTGGAGAAAATCAAGGTAGGCTAGGGGACTTCAGGATCTCATGGCAGCAAGACACTCGAAATACTTAACTGGGTATCATGTACCTCACGAGGTGATACACTGAGGCTACAGCATGGCTTCTGCAGAGTCCCATCAAAAATGTGTGACCTGAACCTACTCATGAGGAAACAGCTGACAAACCCCAACTGAGGGACATTCTACAAAATGGCTGGACCACACACCTCAAAAATTTCGATGTCAGAGACGAAGACTGAGGAAGTAGTCCAGAAAAATAGAGACTAAAGAGCCATGACAAGTAAATGCGACTCATGATCCCAGGTTGGATCTTGCAATGGATTTTTTCTTCCCCTATGAGGACAACTGGAAAATACCTGAATCGGGTCTATAGAGTAGCCTAGCTATGTTAAGCTCCTGACTCTGATCACTGCACTGTGGCTACGTAAGGAATGTTCTGTACACGGGAAACGGACACTGACATACTGAAGTTTTAGGGATAGAGACCTCATGTCTACAACCTACTCTCAAACAGTTAACAAAAGCACCTATACCCTGTATATGTATTTAGAGAAAACGGATGAAGGCATAAACATGGTAAAATGTTAACAATTAGAAAACCTAGGTGAAGAATACATGTTTTTGTAATGCTTTGGTAACTTATTAAGTACGAAATTATTCCAAGATAAAAAGTTCTTAAAATTTTCAGAAGTAGTATCTAACTGGCACGGGCCATGAGTGGGCATTGGCCATGATGAACAGAGGCTAATAGTGTTAAGTCCAGGGCTATGGGAGCAGAGAGAGGCCACTATCCTAGTTTCAGGGCATCAACAAAGTGAAGACTCTCACTAGCAAAGGCTGCTCCCCAGGCAAATGAAGAGCAGGAGCAAAGGTACAGAAGTGACGCCCAGCTGGGTGCAGTGGGGAGCTGGGCTGGAGGCCGGGAGGCCATGCTGAGGGGCTGCATTTCACTGGATGTAGGAGAGCAGCAGGGGCACACCGACCTGGGTTTGAACTCCAGCTCTGCTGCACACCCCCAAATGTGTGCGGCTGAGCATGTTACTTATTCTCTTTGTCCCATATAAGAATACTTTCTTTACAGAGAGGAAGTGAAACCCCATGGTTAAGTTAAATAGCCTGACTTCACCAGTTACTGACTCTATGAGGATTAAATAAGGTTTATTTGAGAAGTACTTGGAATAGTGCCTTGGCACATACAAGCTGCCACATAACTGAACTATTACTATCTTCATAGGGTTGTGGAGGTAAAATGAGATAGAATAAGTCCCATCCCATGGGGGTCCCATGACTCCTTCACTCAAAACCCTCCAAGGGCTTCCCATCTGACTCAAAATAAAAAGTCAAGGGCCATGTTTGCCAAGAGCTGGGGGGAAGCAGGGACAGGGAATTGATGTTTAATGGCTATGGAGTTTCAGTTTGGGAAGAAAAAAAAGCTCTAGAGATGGATGGTGGTGATGGTTACACAAGAATGTCAATGTGCTTAATGCCACTGAAGTGTATACTTAAAATGATAAATTTTATGTTATGTATATTTTAGGGGAAAAAAAAATCAAGGGCCTGACTACCCTACAAAGGCTAAACATCACTGGCTCCCTGCTACTCCTTCCATCTCCTCTCCCACCCTCCCCTGCTCCCTGCACTCTAACCACACTGGCGTCCTTATTCCTCACACCTGCCCCAGGACCTTTATAGATGCTACTTCTTTCCCTGATGGTTTCCTTTGCCCCCCAGATGGTTGCACAGCTCCTTCCTTCACTTCTTCAAGTTTCTACTCAAATGCCAACTCTTCCAGGACTTGTCTGACCATTTTCTGACAGACTCCAGTCATCTTCTAATCCCTTCCCCTGCCTTGTCTTAGTACCACCTGACACATATATTTACATTTATTATCTGTCTCCTACACTACTAGATCGTAAGCTATGTAATAGCAGGGACTTCTCTTTCATTTACCACTGCATCCCAATGGCCCAGAACAGTGCCTGGGCATACCTACAGTGCTCAGTAAATATTCGTTTAGGACTAAAGTAGCTTAGGTGACATTTCACATCACTCATGATGATCTGCAACAGAGGCCCACACACAGCACGATGGAGCCACGGATTTTCCTGAGGTACAGGATGGAGGGGATGGGGCTGGAGGCTTTAACGGAAGTCCAGGTGTGTAAAAGAGGTGGGAAGAAATAAAATGGCATGGAACTAAACACACACATCCTACCAACGACAATTCCTCGGTTTTGATATTGTGCTGTAGTTACATAGGATGCAATCATGGTGGGACCCAGGCAACGGATACATACCCAGGACCTCTCTACACTATCTTTGCAGCTTTCTATGAATCTGTAATTATCTGAAAGCTAAAAGTTTTTATAAAGCAGGGGTTTAGGGATGGAGAGGAAACAGTCTACAGGACTTAGTGGCTGGCTGGATACAAGGAGTTGAGGGATGATGACTCCCACGTTTTGGTCTCAAGTGACAGGATACGTGGAGGGTGGCGCATGAACTGAAGAGTGGGAGATATAGGCCAGTTTCAGGCCTGAGATAAAACCTGTTGGGAGTTGGGGGATGTCCTTAGCCAATCTTCAGGCCACACAGTCCCTTATTACCTAGACTGCCAGGGGGTAATAACACCATCATCAGGGCCCCCAATCAGCACCAGCCGGCCCACACGAAGAAAGTTCTTCCTCCATGCTGAAGAGTGGGAAGAAAAGAGCTTGAGTCAGTCACAGGGGTCAGGCCAGGTTGGAGGGGGAAACATAGGGGGTCAGAGAGGCAGAAAACAGGACCCAGGTAAGAGCCCAGGGTCTCACCAGTGGCATTGGGATGATCTCTTTCCCCATTGATCAGGGCCAGGAAGCTGCTGGCATTGAGGTACAAGTCATCGTGGTGGGGGTCTAGGTACAAACAGCAGTTAGAAAGACAGAGAAGCAGGGAAAAGAGGCAAAAAAGACCAGAAGCTGGAAGGACAATCAGGGGACTACAATAATAGACAAGGTGACTACTAACAGTAGCAATAATAATAACCGTAAACCAGAGAGCAACCACCTTTATCCAGCACCCAGGATGCCAGGTACTGTTCAAAGTATATTACGTTCATTAATTTCTTTAATCTTCACAACCCCCATAGGGTAGATACTATGTTATTATTTTACAGATACAGGAAACCAGTCACAACCAATTATTTACTATCTGGCCCCTTAAAAAAAGTTTGCTGACCCCTGCCCCAGGCTATACTCTGAAGCAATAAGGTAATACATAGAAAGTGTTCTGAACAGTGCCTATCCACACAGTATGTGCTCTATACATTTAAGTTATCTTCAGCATCACTGCTGTTGGTTATAGAACAAAGAGGAGCAGCAGGCCCTACCCCCCAGGGTGCCCCTCCATGCAGACCGCAGTCTGGCATCCCCTATTCACCGTGCCAGTAGTTGCAGATGGAGAATTCCTGGCCCCAGGGGCTATAGCAGATCCGGTAGAGGTTAGACCTCATGGAGGTAGGGAAGAGCCACTTCAAATAGTCCGTATCTGCCAAGAGAACAGCAGCGCCCAGTGGCCCCAAACCTCTGTGTCCCCAGAACTCAGGGCCCCCTCTGGAACCCACCATCCCCACTCACCTCCATACTGTCCCATTTGTGGAGAGGAGAGAGAGATGAAAGAATCCACGTTGTGTTCATCCATCACGGAGAGCAGTGCCCGGCACACCAGGCCCCCTGGAGGAAGAACGCCTCATGAGGCTGAGACTTAGGGACAGCCAGACCAACAGCCTCCCCACTCAGCCCCCCCCCACCACATGTCCATAAGGAGACTGAGGCCCAGAAAGAGCAGGCACACCCCGTGGCAAAAGATTATACATCATGTAAGTGACAGAGATGGAATTAAATTCTGGGTCTTCCGACTCTAACTGTAGGGTGCTTTTTACTGCCCCATTATCCCTTATGTCCAAGAACCATGGGTAATGGCAAAAGGGGGCAGCAGCACGGGGAGTCTCCCTCCCAATGAGGACACCGAGATAAGCCCCAGGTGCTGAGGGCGAAGTCAGAAAAGTAGGGCTCAGGTACTAGGGCTCTGGCTGGGAACAATGGGGTTCAGAAAAGGGGACACTAGGAAGCATCCCTCAAATAAGGATCAAGCCTCAGATCGGGCTTAGAAGTTGGGAGGGGGAGGGTGCCTACCCTGCGAGTAGCAGATGAGATGCACCCCTTCAGGGGCCTTTGCCATGATGGGGGCCACAGCCTCTCCGAACCCTTGCACCTGTTCCCACAAGGGTCGCAAGCTCTCTCTCCCATCGAAGAGATCGAGCACTGTCACCACAGTCCCAGGGTGTGTCTGTGGGAAGGGGGCAATGCTGCAACAGGGGATGGACTCTGAAGCCCCTCCACACCGCCCCCTGGCCCGCGTCCACATGCCTATTGCGCCCTGCAGTGAGAACCAGGGATCTCCTCCCCCGACTCTCCCAACGCCAGCACCAGCTCCTCTAGGAACCGAGCAGGCCCAGAAGCGCAGCTTTCAGTTCCCCATTCTCCTTCCCCCGTCACTACAGACGCCTGTAGTGGGCTCACAACCGGGCGTCCCCTGCCAGACCTCGTTGATGTATTCCAGCAGGTGGCGGAAGCTGTATGAGCTGTCAAAGAGCCCGTGCACCACGATGACCGGTTTGTAGGAAGCGCGATGGGGCGCGGGGGCTGCGGGCTGCAGCAGCGGCGGCAGAAACGGCAACAGGAGCAGGAGCCCCGCCGGGGGGAGCCGCAGCCCCCTGAGGCCCAGCATGCTCCCGCCTGAGAAGGGGGCGATGAGGGCCTGTGAGAGAGACGACAACACGCTCCCCCCTTGGAACAGACGCCGGACAATCAAGACCCCCCGCCCGTGCTCACACTAGCTCCAGATCACAAGATAGCCTACTTTGAACTTCAGGGTTGGGGAAACACACCCCCCTAACACGCAGACGCATCGACACGCACCCGAAACCCCGCCCCCGACTCGGCGGGGACTCAGTCCCTAGGCCCAGGATCCTCCTAATCCTCATCTCAGCCATGCACGACCCTGGGTTTTGCAAGAAAGACCCCTGAGCAGCAGCGCAGGCTCCTGGAGAATGCAAGCTCCCACCTGGCCTAGGTCCGTGAGCCTGGCTCCGCCTGCTGTTTACTTCTCCCTAGACTGGAACCCGCGGGGGGAGGGGGAAGGGTGTAAGGACAGCGCGCGGGGGAATGACGGATGGGAGAGGGGAGGCTGCTAGGGGTCGCGCTTCGCCGTCACGTCCGGGGCTTTCCCTGGCAACCATGCCCGCGTCCCCTGTAACGCAGGCCCGGACCGGAGGGGCAATGGAACATTCCACTGCATTCCGGGAGCGGGGGAGGAAGTAGGCAGAGCGATCCATTTAGACCCGTGGGGAGAGGAAGAAGCGGCAAACATATCCTGGGAATCGAGAGGAGGGCGGTCCAGGCCCTGCCGCACCAGCGAGCCGAGGGTCGGGGATTTCCTGGCCTTGACTGGCCCCACTTCCCAATCCGGGCGTCCTGCTCCGCTGCGGAACACGAAGTTCTCTTTCCCCCAGGGTGGGGGTGCGGGAGAGGGCGCTAGGGAATAGACTGGGGAAAGGCAGTCCTCCGCATTTCGTCCTACGCCGGATCAGGGCTGAAGCCAGCCCAGGCGGACACCACCCCTACCCGCCCGCCGGCCGGCCCCAGGTCAGCGTCTTACAACTCTTAATTACGAAGTGCGTGTAGTGCCCTTGTCTCCAGGGACGCGAAGAGTCCTCGAGGCCCCTCGAGCTAAAAGTGCAGGCTGGCCCAGTTTCTCCTGGCCTACTCTACTCGGCTCCCGGTATACGACCCACCTCCCAAGGGGCGGAGGGCCCCTGGGGCAGCGCTGACTCACGCGCGCGTGGTTTCCACCAGCCTTTCAACTTGAGGGACCCCCACCATCTGCCCTTAGCTGGGAGCTCCTGTGGGCGGCTTGCGCCGCAGACCCTCGCACTGCATCCGGACTTCCGTCCTCCGGGAGTCCCGCACCTCTGACCGCGACCCCTTCCCGGTACCTAGGTGGGCTTTTACTTAGCATTTAAAAGCGTTTCCCTTGAGGAAAAAGGATTTCGAAGCTTGTCTGAATCCCTCCCTCTAGTCACAAGGTCTTTGCAGGTCTAAAGTTTCTCAATAAAACCGATCTGTGTCCGGAGTGATGTGAGGATGGGGTGGCGGCAGGGTCAGGAGCTCACGCGAACGCCTTGGAAACCAGAACGACCAGTTTGGAGCCGTGACCTAAATGTCTGGAGCGTGGGACTGGTCCAAGCGAGGGCTTCAGCTCTGCAGCCTCCGCTTGGACGCGGAGGGGAAGGACACAGCCGGAGAAGGCGACTGCCTCAGGCGGGGGATGGGGAGTACTAATCTGAAGGTGGAGGCAGGGGAGGGTTAATGATTCCCCGACTGTGTTTTTACAAAAAGCTCAACTCCCGTAAATTTCGGTAGACTGCCTGCCTTCACCTTCCCTCCCCATAGAAGTGCTCCCAAGATACAATGAAAAAATAAAAGACCGCAATTACAGCTGTGCTCCAGCCTCCCCCCACCCCCACCACACACACTCCTGTCTATTCAGGAGGTGGCTTTGCGTCTTGGCAGGGGTGGTGGTGGGTGGCTGGGATTTAAAAAAATGGATCTGAACACTAATGCGCCCAGAACTCTAAGAAGCCCAATTATCAAAGGGGGAAAGGGAGACCAAGCACATATTCCCAAAACGTAGTTGCCAGAAATAAGCTGATCCATCCCCTCCTTCTCCCAAAGTGCTCAGCTCCTTCACCCTGGAGGATAAGGTATCTCTCTATCCCTCAAGCTTCCTCTCTGTCTGTCCAGCCCTACTCCCCCAGCCACAGGCCCGACTGCCGCTGAACCACTATAGACCCAAGCCCCCCACTTTACCTGCAGTTCACCCCAGGCCATAACCCTGGGAACTCTTCAAGCCATTGCAGGTCTCAACTCTGCAGTTCTCTGTCATACAGTTACCTTTCCTAAAGTGGGGGAAAGTAGAGCTAAGAATTTGGAAGAGGATCCTGAGAACTCGTAGGGACTCTGAGGGAAGCTGAGGAGGGGGGCCCCTCACTAGGGTGAACCAGATCCGGTGGGGACTGGGGTATTGAATCCACTGAGCACCTGCTCACTTCCTCCCACAATATAATCGCTACAGCCAGTCTTAGAGGGGAAGACTCTAGAGAGTTCTCCCTCCCTCCTTCCTTCCCTTAGTCCCACCCGCCCTGCCTGGTCTTGCTTGCCTCCCTGTTTCCATGACAACTCCAAGGGAGCCCAAACTGGGGGCTTGAATGCCGGGGTGAGAGGAGGAGAGACGGAGTGAGGGTACCTCGGAAACTCTCCCCCTCCCTCTCGGTCCCTTTAAGCTCCCCCCCCTCCCTGCTCTCCCTCCGCCCCCCGCCGCTGTCTTCATCTCTCCATCTCTGTGCTGCTGCCGGCTGCGCAATCCGCACACCGAGACTCCGACGCCAGCCAGGGACCCCACTCCCGCTACAGGGACCCTGTCCCAGTGAGACCACAGGCATGTCATCGGAAAAGTCAGGTAAAAAACAACAAAACCTGCCCTTTCCACCATCTCCAGACTCTCCCCCCACCACCATCCTTGGCCCCAACCCCCTCCATCCTTTACCCCTCCCCCCGGGGGGGGGGGCATGATTCTGTTTCATTCCCCCTTCTGTCCAGCTCTCAACCCCTCTTCCCCCTCCTCTTTCTATATCCCTCCCTTCTTTTCCTTTCCTCTCTCCAATCTCAGCCTCATCCCCTTGCCAACAACATGGAAAGGGGGCAGGTTGAAAGGGGGAGGGAAGTACAAGAGTGGCCTAGCATCAGCCAGGTACTGCAGGGATAGCAGCACTGACAGTGACAGATGGACAGATGACCCTGGCTTGCATGGAGACATCCAGTGGAGATACATAAAGATATGATCAGATGGAGGTTGTCAGGGGAGTAAAATCCAAGAAGACCCTCTTTATCTGCCCTAAAAGAGGTACTGGGATTCCCAGAGAGGCTAGGGCACCCTTCCCCAGGGCAAGAAGGCAGAGTGGAATATGTCATCCTCCATGTGTTTATACAACTGTTGAATCGAACACATGTTAACACAGTGTTGCATGTCTACACATGTGCACACACAGGACTAGCTCAAATGGGCAAGTCCAAGGCAGCCATAGCTTGGGTGGCAAGTGAAAGCGATGGGCACATTGCTGAAGACAGAGAAGAGTGGAGGAGAGTTGCGACCTCAAAACTAGATTGAAAAAAAGAGGGGGGGGGCAGATGGCCTAGATACAACCCCTTTCCTGCCCCAAGACCAAGAGATGGCTTCTCACCCATCTCCTCTGTCTCTCCCATTATCTTTCTCCATCCCTGGCCCTCTGTGTCTCCCCCTTATCCCCTTCCTTATCTCTTCTCTGCCTGTCTTGTCTCTGTCCCCATACTCACCCCCAGGCCTCTCAGACTCAGTCCCTCACACCTCTCCACCACCCTATAATGCCCCCCAGCCCCCGGCCGAACCCCCCGC
>LNAC01000697.1:643870-692576 GCA_002007465.1 Ailurus styani | reverse complement strand
CAAACAAAGGTAAACCTTATTGGACATCAATATCCAAAGTAGTCAGTACATTATACTATATTCTGGGCACAGAGGAGACCAAACAAGAATTTATGGGTGACTTAGGGCAAATGTATCACAACTCACACCAAATGACTTAGCATTGTGTCCTAACAGAGAGAAGGTGATGTCTTCAGATTGATAGCAATTTCAAAGATTGTTAATACTCATATGCTCAANGCAGCCTTGCACTGCCTACGTGCCGGTCTACCCAGTGGGCACGGTGAGTACAGGGGCCCGGGGGAAGGGGTGGGGACACATTGGGGGGCTGGAGGGGTAGAGAAACAGGGCCAGGGGATGGGCAGGTTCCTAGGACAAGGCCTAGAGAGAGGAGGGACTGAGGAAAGGCTTGGGAATGTGTGTGTGTGTGTGTGTGTGTGTGTGTGTGTGGTGTGTGTGTGGTGTGTGTGTGGGTTGCAGGGGTGGGGGGTGGGGGATCTGGCAGTCAGTTGGGGTCAGAGAGCAGGGTCTGGGAAGGGGAACGGAGCACAGAAGTCCAGAGGAGGTTTGAAAGAGGGAAAGGGGTGGGGGGAGAAGAAACCTGGGGACCAAGGAGGAGAAGGGAGAAGAAACCTGAAACTGACTGAGTAGGGAAGGCCGGGCAGATATTTGGGGAGAAGAAACAAGGCCTGGAGTGAGCCAGGACAACACTGGTGCGGCCATACCTTACAGGGAGGGAGTGTGGAGACCGCTAAGAATATAGGGCCATGACAGCAATGAAGAGAAGAGCGCGACCTACGGGGAATTTATGGGTGTCATGGAAGGGTTGTGGATGATAAGTTCCTCTGAGAAGCAACGTGCAAGAATGGTGCTTTATAAACCACTCAGCCAGATGCAGAATGTTGGTGGACTCGGAGAGGATGGGAATGACCTTCTGTCCTCTCCCTGCAACCTTCCTTCCACAGCCCTATACAGGCGGGACCCCCGGGGGAACAGGAGTAACCTCCACGCTCCCCCCGCCGCCTCAGGGCCCAGGGTTGGCCCTGCTGGAGCCGAGGCGCCCGCCGCACGACTACATGCCCATCGCGGTGCTGACCACCATCTGCTGCTTCTGGCCTACGGGCATCATCGCCATCTTCAAGGCAGTGCAGGTGGAAGGGGAGTAGAGGGCGGCGTCGGGGAAGGGCGGCCTCACTCGGTTTTTCCTATCCTAACGGAGTGCTGCTGTTCTGGGGAGCATCTCAGAGGGAACAGCAGCTCTGATCCTCTTCCTTCCGCCCTTCCCCCGCAGGTACGCACGGCCTTGGCCCGCGGAGACATGGTGTCTGCCGAGATCGCTTCACGCGAGGCCCGGAACTTCTCCTTCATCTCCCTGGCAGTGGGCATCGCAGCCATGGTGCTCTGCACTATCCTCACCGTAGTCATCATCATTGCCGCGCAGCACCACGAGAACTACTGGGATCCGTAAGGACTCACCCGGCCCGGCCCCACCCCGCGCCCCTCAACCTCCCAAGCGCGTTCTGCAGCCACGCCGCGGATCCAGTGGGTGCCCTGCACACCTGCCTCTGGGGCCACCAAATTTCGATACATCCTAAACTCGGCCTCCACGGAACTTCTCGCCTTGCGGGCACGCTCCGAATCCAGTTCCTCAGGAACCCCGAAAAAAAAACCATCCCCAGAGATACCACTTCCCGGGATCCCCGCCAAATGCCCGACCCTCAGTCACTCCAGTTCCCCGCCGCCTCTAAACGCAGCGCCCCCAGCCGAGCTCCTTCGGTCTCCGCCCCCCAGCCGGAGACTGGTCCCCCAAACCCCGCCTCCTCTACAGGCTCCGCCCCGGCTCTGACAAAACCCCGCCTCCAGGTCGGCAGGCTCCGCCTACTTTTCGTCCCCGCGGGGTGATTCAGCCCAGTCATTGGGTTGTGGCGCTAGGCCTCCCCCGCGACTGACAGGCTCTTCCCCTTCTCCCGGCGCAGCGGCCTAGCCCCGGGGTAGCCACGCCCCCACGCTCTCTCCTGTTTTCGTAGTACAGTTTTGTCTCCTCCACCCCGGTCTCTTCCTATTTTCTTGCTAATCCCAGAACCTCTACTTTTGGTATTTTTGGAATGAGATTTGGGAGGTTCCCAGTTTAGGACCTTTCACCTGGGATGACGAAAGTCCCCGTTCTCTGTATATATTCCCTTCCGCCTGTCCCAACCAGTGGGCAGCTGGGCAGAAGGTAACCCAGGGTACGTACGGACCTCCCAACGGCGGGAGGAGCCAGGCTGCTCCCGGCTCCCCTCGGCAGTCCCCACCTTGTTCTCACTTGTGTGTGAGTGTGTGTGTGAATTTCTGAAAGATTATTAAAAAGACTAAGTGGATTTATCACCCGCAATTCCGAAGACTGCAGCCTTGCAAAGACCCTCCTCTTTTGTTTGCCCCTTTTACCTACCCTTAGCTTCCCTTCCAAGGAAAAGAAAGATAAAAGAAAACTGACAGGTACAAAAGTG
Source organism: Ailurus styani (assembly GCA_002007465.1). Lineage (NCBI taxonomy): Eukaryota > Metazoa > Chordata > Mammalia > Carnivora > Ailuridae > Ailurus > Ailurus styani. Next base: position 690,108 of record LNAC01000697.1, on the reverse strand, counting down.
GGAGGAACAGATCTCCAAGACACCAGAAAAGCACAACTGTGGGGGTTGGGGGCGGAGGGGCGTCTCCTTAGGAATCCCACCAGGGAGGTCTGGTATAAGGTCCATTCTTGGTGGGGATTTCTTTCCCTAGCATACATTTTCCACTTCCTTCTAGACTGGGCTTAGAGCTTTGAAGAGAGAGGATTTACAAGTAGACCCAAGTATCTATCCCCACAACTCCAGGAAATCGGGAGAACAGGACAGACTATTCTGAAGAAGTTGGTCAGGGACCAGGTGACAGGGAAAAGATACCAACTGCCTACAGCTGTTCCTGCCTTCAGGCCAGAGGGTGGCAAACAACCTGGATTAGAGCCTTACAAGGTTTGTTGTACCTGTAGAGGCAAAGGGAGCAGAGTGCTATGGGAAGCCACCTCAGTCAATTCAGGTTGCTATAACAAAAATATTATTAACTGGGTGGCTTATAAGCAACAGAAATTTATTTCTCACCATTCTGCAAGTCTGAGCATAGCATATTCAGGGGAAAGCCCTCTTCTGAGTTACAGACTTGTCATTGTATCCTTACTTGTTGGAAAGGTCAAGGGAGCGAGCGCTATAGGGTCTCTTTTATAAGAACACTAATCCTGTTCATGAAAGTGCCACCCTCTTGATCTAAGCACCTCCCAAAGACCCCACCTCCTGATACCATCAAAGTGTGCATTACGATTTCAACATACACATTTTGGAGGGACCACAAACATTCAGATCACAGCAGAGCCCCAAGGAGGAGGTCACTAGGCTCTCAAAGTCCACCTGGAGCTAGTTGCCCTCTCCTACCCTGAGGTCAACCAGGACCTGGTGGGGTGGGGGTGGGGACAGTGGATAAGCAGTGGGCTTGAATCTTCAGCTGTACACCTGCAGGCCAGGGTTCAACGCTGAATTTGTGCATTCATACAACATGCGTTTGCAGAATGTGGGTGGGACATCTGCTGAAACAGTGGATGTGAACACTGACCTTATGGGGTTTATGATCTAGAAGGAAAGCGGTGCACTGAGACAGGAGGCATGGGAGGAGGATGGGATGGAGTATGGAAATCATGGGCTCTCCTTTGGATGTTTCAGGTTTTATGTGCTTTGCTCACCAAACAGCTTGAAAAAAGAATTCACATTTGCACATTGCTTCCACTTCCTCACCACCTACTCACTACCCCCCCACACACCTTAAATAAGTATTGTCAGGGATGCGTCTGTGTCTCTCTTTCTTTCATACCCACTATTTCCTAGCCCTTTTTTTTTTTAATTTTTAACCCTTTAAAATATGCTCCCACTTCCTACTCTACTCAAACTGTTCTCTCAAATCGTACCCAATGACCAGAAGTTACCAGGAACGAAAATCAATGGTATTTGCCTCTATGTGCACACGGCCTCTCTGAACCCTCCTATGTCTGTCCCTCAACCCTAGATCCTCCACTCCCCTGATTCAGGGACACGTAATCTTTCCCCCCTCTACTTCCACACATACTTCTAATCATCCCCCCTCCTCTCCTCTCTTTTTTCTCCTCCCTTCCCCTCAATGTCTATCTCTAGATTTTTTTCCTTTTCTGAGACTTCCCCTTGAAAATCTCATCTACTCTAAACTCAGGTATCATTTCTAACTAAACATTTCTGTGCCATAGACTGAGTATTTGTGTTCTCCCCCAAATTCATGTTGAAATCTAACCCTGCTGTGATGGTGGGGCCTTTGGGAGGTGATTAGGTCATGAGGATAGACTCTCACGAATGGGATTAGTGTCCTTATAAAAGAGACCCCGGAGAGTTCCCTTGCCCCTTCCACCACATGAGGACACAGCGAGAAGACAACCTTCTGTGTACCAGAGGGGGCTCTCACTTGATACCAAATCTGCCAGCACCTGGATCTTGGACTTCCCAGTCTCCAGAACTGTGAGAAATTTCTGTTGTTTATAAGACATGCAGTTTATGGTACTTTATTACAGTCGTCTGAATTGACTGAGACATTCTCCAACCTATATTCATGTAGGCACTCTTCCAGTGCCAGTGTGGAAAAAAGCCACATGGACCACGCTGATGATCCTCTAAATTTAGCATGTTCCAAACCAAAATGATGAAATGCCAAGGAAAACCTGCTTCCCTGTTCCTGTTAACGGCACCATTTCCCCATCACCCTTATCTGAAACCTTGATGCTTCCTCCATCTCCCTCCCGCCTTTACTTTTGGTGTGCTGTCAAGCCAAATCAATCCTATCATCATAATATTTTTTGAATCCATAACTTTTCCCCAGTCCTTGTCTGAAAAATGACCTCATCAAGGATTGCTCCAACAGCTCCTCTAAACAATCTCCCTACTTCTCACCTTTTGCAGCTCCCAGTCTCCTTCAACACTGCTGTCCCTAAACACATTTCTTTTATAACTCTGCTGCTCAAAAGCCCTTCAAGATTTCCTATTACTTACTCAATTATTTATAAAGTTGTCCTGGCCTTTAACCACTTCCATAATTTAAAAACATCCAGCTTTCTCTCTTCAACCTAATCTCTAACCAAACTGAATTACTCATCATTCCCACCCCCAAGTCCTTGCCCAGCTGTTCTCAAACCTTAGACCTCTTTCTCTAAACTCTTTTTTTTTAAAGATTTTATTTGTTTATTTGACAGAGAGAGACACGGTGAGAGAGGGAACACAAGCAGGGGGAGTGGGAGAGGAAGAAGCAGGCTCCCCGCTTAGCAGGGAGCCTGATGCAGGGCTAGATCCCAGGACCCCGGGATCATGACTTGAGCCAAAGGCAGATGCCCAACGACTGAGCCACACAGGCGCCCTAAACTCTGTCTCTTAAAAACCAGATTGTTTTCTGCTTGTCATGTGTTTCAGACCACATCTGAGCTCATGCTCATGATGTTCTCCCCATTCACGTCTGCATCCCCACTGGGCCAAAATTTACCTGTCCTACAGGGCTCAGATCAATTCTCCCCTGACTCAAGCCAGAAGGAATTTCTCTCCTATAGGATGAACTAAACCAGTGGTTTCTAAACAGAGCTCCAGGCATTCCGTGGAGCACTGATTCTCACCCCTGGCTATGTACATTAACGTCCCCTGGGAGCATTTAAAATTCCCAAAGCCCAGGTCACATCCTGAACCAATTAAATCACAATCTCTAGAGGTGGGACTCAGGCATCAGTACTTTTTTAAGACATCCCCAGGTAATTCCAAAGGGCAGCTAAGGTTGGGAATTACAGGCTTTAGGGACCACAAAAGGAGAAGTGGGAAGCCCAAAAGGTATGGCTTCAACTAGAGCAACTTTCTTTAATAGAAAGATATGCAGGTCTAACACCTATACATTGTTCACTTTATCTGCATTTTCCCATTTCTTCCCACCTGAGATCTTGAGGTACACATTTTACTTCGAGAGCTGCTTGAAGGCAGGAGCCAAATTTGGCTTAACTCTGGTTTTTAGTTCCTCATCAGGTAAAACCTCATGTACACATCTTTGAACTCCATTGAATGGAAAAGAATTAGGCAGAGGAAGAAGTGAATCACAATGACTTCTTCCAGATCATTTCCCCCAGACTCCTGGAGGGAAGCGAAGGTATATTCATTTGATTCTGGAGTGAAGGGAAGGCATATTCCAATTTGATTCTCCACCCACTTTACCTCAGTTCCCTCCCTGCATGGTGCCCTTGGCTCTTGCACCACCATGGAGAGAGATTCCATCCTCTGCGAGAGGCTCTGGCCCCTTCAAACATCTAGTGGGGAGATTTAATTCCCCCATGATTTGATTCTGGGTCATCATTCACCTTCATTCTTTGAAAATTTAGTGCCTAGGTTACTGCCTTCCTCTCTACCACCACCTTTGTCGTTTCATTATTTCCGGTGGCTTTGATATCCCTGTAGATAACCATCTAGCAAACTGGTCAGTTCCTGGCCTTCCTCACTTCCACTGAGGTTTTTCCCCACTCCTTAGCCACTCTTCTCCCACTGTCAACTTGGTTACCATCAATAACTGCCACCTCTCCCAAATCTGTTCAGTCTTTGAATGTCACCCCCTCCTCCTTTCAGCACCGCATTCCAAAAATTCTTCAATCCCACCCAGATCTTCCATCCATCAACTCTCACTCACTGATATTTGATCCACTCAATTTTTCATTCCCCTCATGACCCGGTGTAGATCCCAAGGTTCAACATTATCATCACCTCTCAGCCCTTGCCCTGGTATTCTTGGCCCCTCTCCTTCAGACATATTTTAGCTCTGATTCACTCCAATTCTGCCTGTTCCACACCTGTACCCAACAGCTGAATGTGTCTAAGGAAAAACATACAGTCATATTGTCTGGTCTCACTTCCTTTCAGCCCTCAGTATGGCCTGCTCACACTTCCCCAGGCAGTTCACATTCCCCAAATCTGAGGCCACAATTTCACAAGATGATGACCTTTCTTCCTATTCAGTGAGAAAATAGAAATTCTCAGAAGAGAACTTCCTCCTGGTTTCACTCCCAAATCTACTAGGCCACCTGCATCTCAGCTATATTTATTGCCTTCTCCTTGTTACTTTGGAGAAGCTGACCTGCTCCCAGCCCCCACTTCATCTGTGTATTGGGATCCTGTCCCTTCTTACCTCTCAGAAAGAGGACTTTTGAAATTAACTCCTATCTCTCCTGCACAATCAGGCTCCCCCCTTTCCTGAAACATTCCCATCATGGCACAAAGATGTTGTAATGATATAGCTTGTCTTTGAGAAGAAAAAAACCCCTTATTTTCTACTCACCTATGTAGTGAAAGCACAACATTCAGAACAGTGGCTACCCCTTGACAGGAGAGAGGAATTCCAATCAGAGAGCAATATACACAGGGAACTTTAACAATAACAGAAAGTTTTTATTTCTTTTTTAAGATTTGTTTGTTGTTTGTTTTAGAAAGAGAGAGAGTGCGCAAGGGGGTGAGGTACAGAGAGAAAGAATCTCCAGGAGACTTCCTGCTGAGCAAAGAGCATGACACAGGGCTTGATCCCGGGACCCTGAAATCATGACCTGAGCAGAAATCAAGAGTCAGATGCTTAACTGACTCAGCCACGCAGGTGCCGCAGGAAGATTTTATTTCTTAAACTGCGTGATGTTCATTAAATTACTTTGTAACATGCATATATGCACCAAGATTGAGAAACCTGGGCTAGACCATCCGCGCAACTTCTGACACAGTTGAATGCTCCTTCCTCCTTGAAATGCTTTCTTCATTTAAATACTCTTTCTGGATCCAACTAAAGAAAGTATTATATTCCCTAGTTCCTTATTTGCTGCTCCTTCTGTCTTCACTGACAACTCCTACTTCTCTTCAAGACTCCCACGTATTAGACGGCCTAGGGACTCTTCCCTTGATCCTCTCCCTAATCCATGCTCCCATGCTGTATTGTCCCATGACTCGCCCCTTAACTGGATTTTTTCCTTCCCTTTTTTGACTGATACAGTCCTTTAAATTACCAGATGATCTCACCTTGCTCAAACCTCCTGATGGCTACCATATATACACTTAGAACAAAATCTGAAATACTCACATTGACCTATGAAGCCTACCTGACCTTGTTCTTCCCTATCTTTTGCCTTGCTTACTCTATTCCACCCACTCTGGCCTGCTTGCTGTTCTCTTAGGTGCTATGGATTTAACATAAAAGTCCTATTCTCTCCTGCCTCAGGGCCTTTACACTCCTGTTTTTCTCTTCCTGGACACTCTTCCTCCAGTTATCTGCACGCCTGTTCCTTTACATCATTTATGTCTTTGCACAAATATCACCCCCACAAGGAAACTTTCACGCATCACTTGATTAAAAACAGTGCAGTGCCTGGTATTGTGGTCATAAAGCATGGTCAAGACTCAGTAAGGAGCAGCTTTTATTATTAAACGTTTCACTGTGGAAAAGCCCGCCTTTTACAGCTTCATCCTGCCTCAAAACCCTGCCTATAAGGGATATACAAGCAAAATGCTTTGGAAGCAAAGAGGAGGGAGGAACAATTTTGATATAAATCCCAGAAGAACTAAAACCACAGAAACCACCAAAGCTAAACAGAAGGGGAAATTTATTTAGCCTTTGGAAAGCTAGAATTTTTGTCTCTCATGCTGATGGTAAATGGCAGAGAGTAAGTGCAGCATATGGTTCCATGTGGTGAGTATGGAATGCAGGGGAATGTGCGGGTATAAAAAATTCCAACCAGCTTGATGCCTGGTGACAGGACAGCCTGCATGGAGTATTGAAATAGTCTGGGAAAGCTGAGATTGACAAGCCAGAGATGAATAATACTGAATGTAAAGTGGCTTTCACTTCCTTATCCCTCCTGCGTTGTATTGCTTCCTTCACCTGCAGTAAATCCTTTCAATCTCTGCAGATCAAAATTATGGCCATCCTCCAAAGCTCAACCTTCTGGACTCCTTTTCAGATCACCTCCAGCTGGAAATAACTTCCTGACACTTACATTTTCACCCTTGCATCTGGAGCTTTTGTTAACTATGACACCTTACTCTCCATTAGACTACTGGTGGGGATCTCTGTATTTATCTCCAATTTTCTTATTTATTTATTATTATTTTAATTAACATATAATGTATTATTGATTTCAAAGGTACAGGTCTGTGATTCATCAGCTTTATGTAATACCCAGTGCTCATTACATCACATGCCCACCTTAATGTCCATCGCCAAGTTACCCCCTCCCTCCACCCACCTCCCCTTCAGCAACCCTCAGTCGTTTTCCTACGATTAAGAGTCTCTTATGGTTTATTTCCCTCTCTGATTTCATCTCGTTTTATTTTTTCCCTCTCTTTCCTGATAATCCTCTATTTTGTTTCTTAAATTCCACATATCAGTGAGATCATATAATTGTCTTTCTCTGATTGAGTTATTTTGCCTAGCATAATACCCTTAGTTCCATCCACATCATTGCAAATGACAAGATTTCAATTTTTGATGGCTGCATAATACTCCTGTGTGTGTGTGTGTGTGTGTGTGTGTGTGTGTGTGTGTGTGTGTGTGTGTGTAAACCACATCTTCTTTATTCATTCATCTGTTGATAGACATCTGGGCTCTTTCCATAGTTTGGCTATTGTGGTCATTGTTGCTATGAACACTGGGGTGCAGGTGCCCCTTCAGATCATTACATTTGTGTCTTGTACATACCCAGTAGTGCAACTGCTGGGTCGTAGGGTAGCTCTATTTTCGACTTTTTGTATCTCCATGTTTCATTGATAAATTCTGAGTACTCAGTAAAGATTATTGAATGAATAAGAATCTTACTTCACCCACTTAGAGGGCAGGTGTCACATGCTTTATGTGTGTGGAGACGAGAGATAAAAACCACCATCTCACAAATTTTCTTGCACCAGCTCCTGAACCTCTTCTCAGCTTCTCCCATCAGGTTAGATCTTTGATGAAGGCAAAACAATGCCCCCATGGAGCAGAAACAGACCCATAACAAACTGATGGTTGCCAGAGGGGAGGGAGCCAGGGGATGGGCAAAGTGTGTGAAGGAGAATGGGGGACACAGGCTTCTGGTTATAGAATGAATAAGTCACAGGGATAAAAGGTACACTAAAAAGGATATGGTCAATCTTATTATAATAGTGTTGTATGAGTGACAGATGGTCTCTACCCTTGTAGTGAGCATGGCATAACATATAGACCTGTCCAATCATTACATAATACACCTGAAACTAATGTAACATTGTATGTCAACTACACTTCAATTAAAAAAACCCAGATACAAAATGCCCTTATGGGAGAGGGCAAGGAGAGTAGCAGAATATGGCCAGATTCTCTGAGCCATCTTGGAAGGAGGTGACTCAGAAAGAAGGACGGATGGATGGAAGTGACTCCAGGTGGGATTTAAAAACGTTTATAGATAAATCCTCAGAAACTTGTCAAATATGGGGATTTCCCTCAGAACGATCTTCATCAGCATTAAATGCCCCCTGTAATGACTTGGATGAAGGGAGAATTGTTCCAGCATAGGGTTTATTGTCCATAATCACAGATTGCAGCAGTGACACCCCACCCCCAAGTCCTTCCATTCTCCCAGATGTACCTTTGACTTTGACTTTCTTAACACAGAGTCTTCCTTAATCACATTCCCCTTCCAGACCTTTCTGTGTTTCCTCTCACCTGAGGCAGGGAAATGTCTTAGACAGGCACAGGGTAGGTCATGTCCCAAAGCATCCATACAGTTAGGTGTTGGTGAGGTTTGTCCTTGCAACACCAAAAGGAGAGAGAGAACAGAGGACACTTGTAGTAGGAGGTTGGGATTGAATCTAGTCACTTGGACAAGAAGGTTCCTTTTCATCTCCTTCCCTCAAGGCTGCTCTTCTTCCAGTTCATTCTCAAATCTTTAGGGGAAACAGAAAGGAAACATTGTTCCTTCCTCACTCCCCCAAGCTTCTACCCCAACAGATAAGCAAATTTTCACTTTTCATCCTCTTTTTATGCCCTCAGATCCCATGTTCTCTACTCAGGCCTGGGGATATAATCCTCCTAGTTTGTTTCCCTGCTTCTTCCTGATTCCTCGGTGACTATCCCTAGAGAGCTGAGCCCCAGCAGAATGAGACTGAAGGGGCAGGGAACCAGAAGAGAGCAGGCAGTGAGTCAGTTAACATTCATGCAGCAACGCTTTGTCGAAGAACCAATGCTCTGCCCCATTTCTGAGTCTCTATATCTTGGTCCCTTCCTACTACTCAAGTTGAAACCTGGGGGAATCTAAAGATCCATGGATTTCTCCCCTGAGGAGTCTGAGTCCTCTTTCATAAAACTTAAATTCTGTGTTTTCATTTTGATGAAATTAGAATTTTATTTATTTAAAAAATAAAAATATTTTCATTTTGGATGGTTTGGATTACTTTTTTTTTAGGAGTTTATGTGCCTATGTTTGTGTGTGTTTTTATAGTCAGGTGACAAGAGATCACCTGAAGAGACATAGTCAACCACTTAATTCAGTGGTTTTCAGTATGGGGTCTATATAGAATTGAGATTAAGTTCTAACTCATTCTTGGAATGGTAGCAAAAATGTCTCACCCCCAATGAATATCCCTTAATCCTTCATCCACTCTCATAGTATCTCAGGCTTCTTCATGCCACTGTAATTAGTATTCCCTTGGCCAGACTAGAAGTTCCCTGAGAGCAGGGACTGTGTCAGTTTCATTCCTTTATGTATTCCCACTTCCTAGCATGCTGCCTGGAACATAGCAGGTGCTCAATAAGTATTTGCTGAATGAATGAATGAATGAATGAGATGAGATGACACAAAAGAAATAGAGACAAGGCCTCTTCCCTACAAAGTCTGTTGGAACTGAAACATACACACAAAAAAGAAGAGAACATTACAAAGCAATATATTTGTAGCAGAGTACAGTTTCTTTTCATTGAAAGAAGCTGATCTTTTTTTTTTTTAAAGATTTTTTATTAGTTATTTATTTGACACACAGAGAGAGATTACAAGTAGGCAGAGAGGCAGGCAGAGAGACAGGGAGAGGAGGAAGCAGGCTCCCTGCCGAGCAGAGAGCCGGATGCGGGCCTTGATCCCATGACGCTGAGATCATGACCTGAGCCGAAAGCAGAGGCTTTAACCCACTGAGCCACCCAGGCGCCCGAAAGAAGCTGATCTTTGAAGGGTCATCAGAGTGGCCCTCTCAGTTAAGGCACACAATACAAATTAGCAGACTTTGTCCAGGGATTAGGGTCCAATCAAACCTTTTGTGACTCATTCTAGACGTCCCGCTTTTTCCAAAAATCCTTGAAATGGAAAGAGAAAGAGGGAAGGAGAAAAGGTGGATTAATTTTCAATAGCAGTCCAGGGATTACAGTAATCACAGTATTTAGCCATAACGGAAGAGGTAGCAGTGGACTAAGGTTATCCTGACACAGAAACTAGAAATAAATCTTGAAAAAAAGTCTAGGTTAGTGATTTGAGTTTCAGTACAAAACAGGAAGAGGGCTATTTTGACATAATTCTGTGTGTACTGATGAAACTCCCCTTGGCTGTCCCTGTAGTCTGGGGCACAATGGCAGGTTTTAGAGAGCAAACTGAAGAAGGAGCCAAAGTGGGGTACTAAGAATGGTATTCTCCTTCCCTGAAGAGCTGTGGTGGCCCAGCCTGTGCTGGGAGCTGGTCAGGCAAGGCTGAATCACGAAAGGGACCTGCATCTTTTATAGGAGTAGAAGGACCAGTTTTCCACTGCCACACCCAATGGGGCAGGTTTTACCAGTCCAATATGCAAAATATAGTACAAACTGAAGGGGTACAGAGCAAAGGTGACAAGAATGGGATGAGTTATTCTAGAATCATGCTATTCAAACTGTGGTCCATGGATCAGCAGCAGCATCATCCAAGAGCTTGTTAGAAATGCAGAATCAGCACAAATGAACTATTGGGACTTCATCAAGATAAAAAAGTCTTGCACAGCAAAGGAAACAGCCAACAAAACTAAGAGGCAACCCACAGAATGGGAGAAGACATGTGCAAATGTCTTATCAGAAAAAGGGTTAGTGGGTGCCTGGGTGGCTCAGTGGGTTAAGCCTCTGTCTTCGGCTCAGGTCATGATCTCAGGGTCCTGGGATCAAGTCCCGCATCAGGCTCCCTGCTCCGCGGGGAGCCTGCTTCCTCCTTTCTCTCTGCCAGCCTCTTTGCCTCATTGTGGTCTCTCTCTCTCTGTGTCAAATAAATAAATAAAATCTTTAAAAAGAAAAAAAGAAAAAGGGCTAGTATCCAAAATCCATAAAGAACTTATCAAACTCTACACCCAGAAAACAAATAATCCAGTCAGGAAATAGGCAGAAGACACGAACAGACATTTCTCTAAAGGAGACAAACAAATGAAGAAATGCTCAACGTCTCTTGGCATCAGGGAAATACAAATCAAAACCATAATGAGATACCACCTCACAGCAGTCAGAATGGCTAAAGTCAATAACTCGGGAAACAACAGATGTTGGCAAGGATGTGGGGAAAGGGGGGCCCTCTTACACTGTTGGTGGGAAAGCAAACTAGTGCAGCCACTCTGGTATACAGTATGGAGATTCCTTAAAAAGTTGAAAATCGACCTGCCCTACAACCCAGCAATTGCACTACTAGGTATTTATCCAAAAGACACAAACATAGTGATTCAAAGGGGCACCCACACCCCAATGTTTATAGCAGCAATGTCCACAATAGCCAAACTATAGAAAGACTCTAGATGTCCATTGACAGATGAATGGATAAAGAAATGATATATATGTACAATGGAATACTACTCAGCCATCAAAAAGAAAGAAATCTTGCCATTTGCAATAATGTGGATGAAAACAGAGAGTATTATGTTAAGCCAAATAAGTCAGCCAGAAAAAGAATTATTATACAAATTCACTCATATGGAATTTAAGAAGCAAAACAGATGAACAGGGCACCTGGGTGGCTCAATAGGTTAAAGCCTCTGCCTTCGGCTCAGGTCATGATCTCAGGGTCCTGGGATCAAGGCCTGAATCGGGCTCCCTGCTCAGCGGGGAGCCTGCTTCCTCCTCTCTCTCTGCCTGCCTCCCTGCCTGCTTGTGATCTGATCTCTCTCTGTGTCAAATAAATAAATAAAATCTTTTAAAAAAAAACCAGATGAACATAGGGGAAGGGAAGGAAAACTAAGATGAAAACAGGGAGGGAGGCAAATCATAAGAGACTCTTAACTGTTGGAAACCAACTGAGGGTTGCTGGAGGGGAGGAAGTGGGAGGAGAGGGTAATTGGGTGATGGGTATTAAGGAGGGCAGGTGATGTAATGAGCACTGGGTGTTATCTGCAACTGACGAATCACTAAATTCTACCCTTGAAACTAATAATACAGTAAATGTTAGCTAAATTGAATTTAAATAAAGAATTTTTAAAAGTTTTAAGTAAAAGCATCTCTTGAAAAGTATTTCAAAACAGGCTGAAAAATAGGGCAGAGAAAATTCAAAGTAAAAGGTGCTTGCCAAATATGATTAAATGGCATGCGGTATCCTGGGTGGGATCCTGGGACAGAAAAAGGTCATTGGGCAAAAAGTAAGAAATCTGAATAAAATAGACCTTAGAGAAGGAAGGGAAGGAAGGAGGGAGGGGAGGGGAGGGGAAGGAGGGAGGGAAAGGGAGGGAGGGAAAGGGAGGGAGGGAGGAAGGAAGGAAATGCAGAATCATAGACTCCACTCCAGACTTCCTAAATCAGAACCCGAGATTTAAGAGTTTCCTCCAGGGCGCCTGGGTGGCGCAGTGTGTTAAAGCCTCTGCCTTCGGCTCAGGTCGTGATCTCAGGGTCCTGGGATCCAGTCCCGCATCGGGCTCTCTGCTCAGCGGGTAGCCTGCTTCCTCCTCTCTCTCTGCCTGCCTCTCTGCCTACTTGTGATCTGATCTCTCTCTGTGTCAAATAAATAAAATCTTAAAAAAAGAGAGAAGAGTTTCCTCCAGGTGATATGCATGCACATAAAAGTTTGAAAAGCACTAAGATTTCCTGAGGAAAAAGACTTGAAAGCCAATGATGAATATGAGGGAACAGGTAAGGAGAGGCTTCCGGTGATCCCACAGGGGACAGAGGCAGCTGGGGAGAAAGAGGCCTGAGGGTTTCTCTCGCAGCACCCAGACTGAATGGGCGAAGGAGCAGGCTGGGGGGTCTCTGGCAGGGAGCCCGGAACACGCGGACAGGGAGAAGAGCACAGGCGGGCCTGAGGTGTTCAGATAAAAAGACTGCTACCGCTGTCATTCACCGCCAGTTCCGCCATTCCCTCTCTCTCCCTCATGACCCCAACTTCCCATTCCAGGACTTCTCCAGACTTTTAGTCTCAATAACCTGGCCAGCCGGACCCCGCCTAGTTCGGTTTGATTCGGCCAGAATCGGTTGCTAAGGCCTAGAGCTTCCCGGTTGCGGAGGGGAAATGATGTCACGACCGGAAGGCGGGCCAACTAGCCCTCTCCCTCCTTCGGATTGGCTGCCAGGAATTTGATTAGATTTGCAGCCTCGCGGGCTCCAGCGTTAGCTGTCATTTTCCCCAGATGCCCCTGGCCCTCGGCTGTCCTCTCCGCCTGGAGCAAGACTCTGAGGCCTGTACTCAGGAAGCACTTAGCTTCGGAAGGAGAGGTGATTCGAATGGTCCAGCTTTTGCCACCAGGGTAGGCGTTTTGGCGGCCCAGGTACTTTTTGACTCGATCGGGTGCCCGTAGTTGGGGCGGCTACCCGAACCGCAGGGATTTGTGGAATTTATAGTTCTGGATTAGGTCTGGATTAGTTCGTGGGGGGGGGGGACCGGAGGAGGCTGGAGCCCGACAGAGATTTTTGGAGGAGAAAAAAAAAAAAAAAAGACTGAGGACTGGGGGCCGGGGTCCCAGAAGGACGGGAGAGCACAAAAAGGGAATCTAAATAAGAATCCAGCCATTAGCATTGTTTTGGTTTTCTTTTCAGGTGCTGACCTGAAACTGATCCTCCCATTCGACCAAAACTGTTCACCCACGGTGGAAGGGACCAGGCAGCCAAATGGAGACGCCACCAGTCAATCCAAGGGGAGAGGACATCTCGCAACCACAACAACAATGGGAAAAGAACTCCCAGGAGGACCTTGATTCAACTACCCAGATTAGCCAGCAGCCCCAAGACCCTCCAACTGAAATTCTTGAGCTGAGAATGAGCCCAAATCCAGCCAGTCAAATTCTAGAGAAACCTCAGGGGACTGAAAAACTGGCAGTTGGACTTGAAGGAGACTCTGCTAAGTCTCATGGATCAACCAGTGAGATGCCAGAGCCCCTTCAAGCTTCCGATCTCTGGTACTGCCCTGATGGAAGCTTTGTTAAGAAGATCATAATCCATGGCCATGGCTTGGACAAACCCAAGCTAGGCTCCTGCTGCCGGGTACTGGCTTTTGGGTTTCCTTTTGGGTCAGGCCTGCCAGAGGGCTGGACAGAGATAACTATGGGATTAGGCCCGTGGAGGGAGGGGACTTGGGGGGAGCTCATAGAGAAATGCTTGGAATCCATGTGTCAAGGTGAGGAGGCAGAGCTTCAGCTCTCTGAGCACTCTGAATCTCCTTTCAGGCTCACACTGGCCTCCTTCACTCAGGGCAGGGACTCCTGGGAGCTGGAGGCCAGTGAGAAGGAAGCCCTGGCAAGGGAAGAACGTGCAAGGGGCACAGAATTATTTCGAGCGGGGAACCCTGAAGGGGCTGCCAGATGCTACGGACGGGCTCTTCGGCTGCTGCTGACTTTACCCCCACCTGGCCCTCCAGAACGAACTGTTCTTCATGCCAACCTGGCTGCCTGTCAGTTGTTGCTAGGGCAGCCCCAGCTGGCAGCCGAGAGTTGTGACCGAGTGCTGGAGCGAGAGCCTGACCATTTAAAGGCCTTGTACCGAAGAGGGGTTGCCCAGGCTGCCCTTGGGAACCTTGAAAAAGCAACTGCTGACCTCAGGAAGGTGCTGGAGGTAGACCCAAAAAACCGGGCAGCCCAGGAAGAGCTGGGAAAGGTGATTATTCAGGGGAAGAAACAAGATGCAGGGCTGGCTCAGGGTCTGCGCAAGATGTTTGGCTGATTAAAAGTTAAATACTAAAAGAGACAGGAACCTGTGAATTGTGGTTTATGCTGTGAGATTTTGAGGCGACCCAGAGAGAGGGTTTCAGCCCATGTCCCATTTTCAGCTTTTGCCTTCCTAGGGAGGTAGCTGTGGTCTCAGTGCACCTCTTTCCCTCCTTCACCAATAAAAAGCCATATGATCACGTGTGCTACATTTTGTGGGGGAGGGACTTATCCGTAAACGAGGATGAATGCAAGATACATAAACGACTAAATTCAGGACTGACTGGGGAGATGGCAGGCCTTTAAACCCCGGGAACTACAACTCCCAGACTCTTTCTCGCTGGCTCTGTTCGGCGCATGCGCACACTACACGGCCCTGTTGAGTGGGACGGCTCCCCTCCTGCCGCGCTCCCATTGGCCCGGCCTGTCCAGCCTCCTCGTGTACTCAGCACCCAGGTCTCTTACTGGTCGGTAGAGTTTCCGGGACGCCCCCCTTTTTTCTAAGAGTCAACTGATTAGTTGATGATGGGGAGAGGCGGGCCTCGGGAACGGTCTCATGGTTGGGGGGCGGGCGGAAAAGATGGCGGAACTGATGCTCCTGAGCGAGATTGCGGACCCAACACGTTTTTTCACGGACAACTTGCTGAGCCCGGAGGACTGGGGTCTGCGGAGTGAGGCCTCGGGGAGGGAGGAGGGCTGTGGCATGCTGTGCTCCTGAGGCACGCAGGGAGGAAGCCGAGGTCCACAGAAGAAGGCTGGGCAAATACGGAATCCATCACCCGAAGGAGGGCGGAACGGGGGGGCTCACTGTGCTTTCGGGGAGTGCGGGAGTTGGGAAAGACCTCTCTCTACTCCCTGCGGAAACGTCGAGTTGTTCCGGGGTGGGGGAAGGAGGGGCTGATGTTCTTTGGCTGTATCACGTTTCAAGTGGGCGGGCGGTAGGTCTGGCTGAGCCGAGCCAATGAGGGATGGGCCCAGGGCTGTTTGTGGATCTGTAGGCTGGGCCAACGGACGACCCCCCCTCCCCCCGCCGACGCTCTGCATCTCTTGCAGACAGCACCTTGTACACTGGCCTGGATGATGTGGTGGAGGAGCAGACCCAGCTCTTCCGCTGCCCAGAGCAGGATGTCCCGGTATTTCTCCCCCAGCCTTGTCCCTAACCTTTGGCGGGTGGGAGTTGCCCTGGAACCAGGACTCAGCCCCAGACCAGAGCTCATGCAGCTGTTATCTTCTTCACGTTCTTGCCAAATAATGCCCTCCTTTATTCAGTTTGGCAGCAGCTCCCTGGACGTGGGGATGGATGTCAGCCCCCCTGAGCCACCTTGGGACCCCCTGCCTATCTTCCCAGGTAAGATATCCTTTCTGAGGGGCGCCTGGGTGGCTCAGTTGGTTGACTGTCTGTCTTCGGCTCAGGTCATGATCGGCAGGGTCTGGGATCTGAGTCTGCATCAGGCTCCCTGCTCAGCGGGGAATCTGCTTCTCCCTCTGCCCCGCCCCCCATTCTCTCTTTCTCTGAAATAAATAAATGGAATCTAAAAAAAAAAAAAAAGATATCCTTCGTGATTCCCTCATCCTTCCAAAAGCCTCTCTTTCCACTGTTTCCCAGGAACTACAGGACTCCCTGTATCCTCATACCTTCTCTTCATAAGTGCCTGTGCACTCCTCTCTCCCTTATTATGTGTTCTTTCCCCTTTGCCCCAGGTGAGGAGATCCCCACCTTCATGTCTTTGGACACTTTTTGGGCTACTCAGGCTCTGCTTCCTGCTGATTCCCTAACCCTTTTTCTTCCAGATCTTCAGGTGAAGTCTGAGCCATCCTCCCCCTGCTCCTCTTCCTCCCTCAGCTCGGAATCATCCCATCTTTCCACAGAGCCCTCCAGCCAGGTGAGAACCATCTCCCTTCTTCTACTGTTTGTGACAGGAACTGTGTTCCATTCCTTTCACACATAGATGCTGAGAAAATGTTTTGGGTGCTATAGGTCATAGAATAGTGGTGTGCCTTTGAATTTGTTTAATATGCTCCTTTTACATGTCTGTGCTATGGTTGTCTAAAAAAAGGAGTCTTTTTAATATTCAGAGATATGTGGCAGCCATGGTGGGGCTGGGAAGAAGAGAGTTGTTAAGTGCTGAGAATTCTAGAATTGCTCTTGCCCAAGTTGTCCAGTCTAAGGCAATATTTAAAATCATGAGACTTCATCAGCCCTCCCAGGAATAGTAGAAAAAGAAAATGAACCTCTTTTCTCTCTTCTCCCAAAGCCTGAGATAGCTTTGGGAGATGCTTAGTACCATTCAAACCAGAATGTCAAATAATTAGTAAGCTCTAAAGATTCTGTTCTTGTTCTTGCTGTCAACACCTTCCCTTGTTTTCTTTTCTTTTTTGTGCCCACCCACTTCACCTCCCACTCTGACCTAGGCCTCTGGTGTAGGGGAGGTGCTGGTTGTGAAGACAGAGTCCTTGGCACCCCCACTCTGCCTCCTAGGAGATGACCCAACATCTCCATTTGAAACCATCCAGATCAATGTGGGTCCCACCTCTGATGACCCCTCAGGTAACAAGAGCCTACCACCACCACCACCACCCCCATTTTACCAAGGAAGAGTGTGTGTGTATAGATGGGGGAGGGGATGCAGGCAACAGGACAGGGAGGAAAAGGTGGGGAGGGGAAATGGCAGATGATCAGGAAGGAGGCCAGGAAGGGGAGGGAGAATTTTAGGAAACCACAGCAAAGGCAGCCCTAAAGAGATGGGGATGGTTTTTCTTTCTTTTTCTCATCCCCAGTATCCTGTTGTGTGATTTAACTTCTGTTACCTTGCATTAAAAAACAAACAAACAAACTTATGGACAACTTACAGCATATTTATTTATTATTTTCCCCAATGTTTTATTATAAAATTTTTCAAACATACAGAAGAGCCGAAATACCATATACCCAACTCCTAGATTCTACATTTAACATTATTTGTGCTATTTTTAAGTGTTACCAAATTTATTTCCTCTTCCGTGTTTACACAGTAAGCATTTATTGAGCACCTACTCCATGCCACATACTGGACAGGGTGCTGGGGATGCAAAGATGAAAAAGATGTGAGAGCCATGCTGACCTGAGAATCCTGTGGTGTGGTGAGAGGGGAAAGATACATGCCAGTCACTGAAGGTGTGGGAATTTCAGGATAGACATCACTGAGTGCCACAAAAGCGCAGAAGAGGGGCAGCTCACCTGATGGGCACTGGATCGGGGATGTGCTCCTGAAGGAAGGGTTTCCTGAGCCAAGTTTTGAGGGACACATAGGAGATTAGCCAGAAGATGAATGGATGAATGTGGAGGTGGGTGTGTGAGTGTCTAGGGAACTTGGATCTCTTCAGAGTGGATGTGAGGAGGGAGTGGGAAATGGCAGAAGTTGCAGAGGCTGCAGGGTCCGGGGGCACCTTGCTAAGGAACTCTTAGCTTTTATCCTGTGGGCAGTTGGGAGCCTCTGAAGAATCAAGCAGGAGAGTAATGTGATTAGGAGGATGACTCTGGTGGCAGAGTAGAGAGAATGGATTGCAGAGAGGCAGGACCGGATGCAGTTTAATTGAAGAGGATGTTTGGATGCAAAAAGGAGGCAGAAAGAATGAAGTAGAATGGATGAATTGCAGTGACTTCCTGCATAGGATTTGAAGGGTAGAAATGCAGACTTGGCCGTGGTCAGCACAGGGATGTGTGATGGTTTCTGGAGCCAGGGAAGAAGGGAAAGTCCTGGGTAAAGAGGAAGAGAGCCAGCAGATCAGCAGCCCATGGCTCCTCCTTCTGGATTGCATGCCTAGGGCCAGCTTTATTTTCTGGTACAAGGAGAAAGGACCATGTCTTCTATCCCCTCTCTTAATCCTCTTCTCCTTCAGTATTATCTGATATCCAGCATTTTGTCTTATCCCAACCCCCCACAGATGTCCAGACCAAGGTAGAACCTGTCTCTCCATCTTCCTCCATCAACTCTGAGGCTTCCCTGCTCTCAGCAGAGTCCCCCAACCAGGTGAGCATCAACTTTTCTTTCTCCTTCCAGACACTCCAGTGAGTTCCTTCTGACTCTCAAAAGTATGAAAGCACTCTCTTTTTCAGCTCCTTCTCCTTGACACTTCTCCTGACTCACATTCTTCTGGAATGCCCAACACAGGCTTTTATAGGAGAGGAGGTACTGGAAGTGAAGACAGAGTCACCATCCCCTCAAGGGTGTCTCCTGCGGGATGTCCTCGGCCCCCCACTTGGAGGTGTTCAGATCAGCATGGGCCCATCCTCCGATGGCTCCTTAGGTAATGGGGCCTCCTGACACCTTGAGATCCCTGGCAAGAGGCCTCTTGTCCTGACATTCCTTTCTTCCTTCCTTCCCCTTCCTTTAGGCAAAGCCCTGCCCTCCCGGAAGCCACCCCTGCAGCCCAAACCTGTGGTGATAACCACCGTCCCGATGCCACCCAGAGCTGTGCCTCCCAGCACCACCATCCTCTTGCAGCCCCTTGTCCAGTCACCTCCAGGTACTAAAGAAGGCCAGGAGTTGACTCTCTCGGGAGCTCACAGCCACTGAGGCTCCCAACCCTTGGCTGCTCAGGTGCGGGTGTGGGCTCAAGAACTCCACCTCGCTTACAGCTCTCCCCTCCTCCTGTTCACTTGCCCCAGTCTCCCCAGTTGTCCTCATCCAAGGTGCTATTCGGGTCCAGCCTGAGGGGCCGGCCCCCCCTGCTCCTAGGCCTGAGAGGAAGAGCATTGTTCCAGCTCCTATGCCTGGGAACTCCTGCCCACCGGAAGTGGATGTAAGTCCTGGGGAGGGGAGGGGTAAGACTAGTTAATGGGATGGGAGGAGGGAAGTCTATGAATTGTGGAATGAGGAAGGAACAGAAAGTGAGGAAGCAAACCCATAAGATGATCCTGAAGGTCAAGTGGATCCCGGTTCATATATGAGTATCAACATCAACCCTATGTAGTTTTAGGATCCTTAGTTTTGCTGTCACTGTAGATGGAGAAATAGGAATGGTGTCCATAAATCTACGCAGGGGAGTCATACTGTGTTAACGGTTGTGGCAATAGTTGGCAGAGGGAGGCTGTTTCCTAGGGGAAAACCAGGTAAAGTGTTCTTTAATTATAGCAAGGTTGAGCAGTGGGCCCTTAAAAAGGAGAATTGAGAGAAATGAAGATTCCCCCCTGTTCAAGAAGAGGAACTGAATTTCCTCCAGGAACCAGGATGGAGGAAGTTATTCCTGCAGTCTGACTTCTTTCAGCTCTGAGGACCAGGAGCGCAGAGCAGTTGAGAGAAGGGCTCCTTCTTGAAATGTTTTAGCAAGAGGAACAACCCCTCTCTGGCTGTGTATGTAGAGGACAGGAAGGCAGGAGAGTGGCCAGCGTGAGCAGTGGGGTGATCAGCCCCTGGAGTTGGGAAGCATAGTTTCCCTCTCCCGCCCATCTGTCATTCTTCTCTTGGCCCTCTGGGTACCCTAGGCAAAGCTGCTGAAGCGGCAGCAGCGAATGATCAAGAACCGGGAGTCGGCCTGCCAGTCCCGGAGGAAGAAGAAAGAGTATTTGCAGGGGCTGGAGGCTCGGCTGCAGGCCGTGCTGGCAGACAACCAGCAGCTCCGCCGGGAGAACGCTGCCCTCCGGCGGCGGCTGGAGGCCCTGCTGACTGAGGTGAGCGGCTCTGTCCTCGCAAGGCCAGTGGGAATACAGGCTCCTCTGGGACCACTTACCCCCTCCCTCCACCCTTTCTCTGCACCTTAGAACAGCGAGCTCAAGTTAGGCTCTGGAAACAGGAAGGTGGTCTGCATCATGGTCTTCCTTCTCTTCATTGCCTTCAACTTTGGACCTGTCAGGTGAGACTCTCCTTGCCCCACAAAAGCTTTGGGGTGGAGCCCACCCTCCCCTCTGCCTGCCTGCCTGCCTGCTTGCCTTGGCACAGTGCCTTTCATCGCACTTACGCACAGATGGTGCTGGTGTCCTCAGCACCGACGGTGCGTCTGGCCAGGCCCTTCTCACTCCATCATTTCTCTCAAGTCGTGTGTCCTCACCAGGAGCAGATGGTGCTAATTAGATTGGCAAAAATAGTCACTTTTAAGTGCTTACCGAGTTCCTCGGGCTTCCTGGCTTTATGAGGTAGGGATGGTTCTCATTCCCATCTCACATGTGAGGGGATTCACTCTTGTGGAAGAGACCGGAACCCAGACGGGCTGTCTGCAGAGCCCAGGATCTTAAGCGGCCCCTCGACAAAGTCAGAACTCCTGACATCCTGTCCTTCCTTATCCCCAGCATCAGTGACCCTCCTCCGGCTCCCATCTCTCCTCGGATGAGCGGAGGGGAGCCTCAGCCCCGGAGACACTTGCTGGAGTTCTCAACACAAGAGCCAGTTCAGGGAGTTGAACCTGTCCAGGGTTCCTCCCAGGGCCCTGAGGAGCCCCAGCCCAGCGCTCCAGGCCGGCCAAGTTTCAGGTGAGGAGAGGACCCTCTCTTTTGGCGATGCTGAGTGTATCTTCTCCCCAAAAGTTTCTTTTCTTTTTGAGGGGAGCCAGAGTTCTCTTGCCATCATTGCCCATTCTGCTGGTGGAGAGGTGCAGTCTCCGATCATCGCCCCCTTCATCCCTCACTCCAGGAACCTGACAGCCTTTCCCGGAGGTGCCAAGGAGCTGCTGCTCAGAGACCTGGACCAGCTCTTCCTCTCCTCTGATTGCCGGCATTTCAACCGGACCGAGTCCCTGAGGTGCGGGGGTTTCTCCTCGGGTGGCCCGGCTGGCCTTGTGTGCTGAAGCACCAGCCCTCCCTGCCCTCTCTTCTCCCTGCTGTGTGCAGGCAGGCAAAGTGGGAGCCTTGCCCCTCCTCTGCTTCCCTAGGCTTGCTGATGAGCTGAGCGGCTGGGTCCAGCGCCACCAGAGAGGCCGGCGGAAGATTCCCCAGAGAGCCCAGGAGAGACAGGTAGGAAGGGCTAGGGCTGGCTCAAGGAAGGCCCATTGGAAGACTAAATGTCCTAGGGATTTTGAGTTAGCACCTCACTGTGGAGGTTTGAGGGATCATTTGGGGTAAGTCGAGGGGTGGGTGTGAGGTGACCTCAGTTTCCAGGGGCCGTCTCTCTTTCCCTTTTGCCTTCACCCTCTTCACATCCTTAGATACTTCTCCTTCCAGAAGTCTCAGCTGCGGAAGAAGTCGCCTCCAGTTAAGGCAGTCCCCACCCAACCTCCCGGGCCCCCAGAGAGGTGAGTCGATGGGGGTGCTTGTCTGTCATTAAGGGAGGTTTCACTCTAAAGAGCTGAACTCCCAGAATCTGTCCTGTGCCCATCGTCATTGCCACCGGTGGCATTATGCCTTCCTCATGCCCTGGGGTCTCCTGTCTTTTTCTCTCCTCCTCACCCACCTTCCCCAGTGGGACCTGGACATTGGGCTTAGCTCCTCCCAAATGCTCTTTACCCGCCTGGCTAGGGATTCTGTGGGCCAGCTGCAGCTGTATCGCCACCCAGACCGTTCGCAGCCAGAGTTCCTGGATGCCATTGACCGACGAGAGGACACGTTTTATGTTGTGTCCTTCCGAAGGGTGAGCTCCTCCCTGCCTGTCCCTGTCACCCTGGATTCTCTAGCAGTCTGTGTTCAGGCTGAGGCTCTAGAGTAGGGGCAAGGAGCCTGGCCACATCTCTTCCTCCAGCCTCCCGGCCTGGCCCCTTTGTTTCCCAGGACCACTTGCTGCTCCCCGCCATCAGCCATAACAAGACCTCTCGGCCTAAGATGTCCCTGGTGATGCCTGCCATGGCTCCCAACGGTAATTCTGTCCCTTGTGGGCCTGGGGAGAGGCCCTGAAACTGAGGAAGGGGGAGGTTCTCATAGATCCAACATGAGGAGCTAAGGGGGAAATGGAGAGAGTGGGCCATTCCAAAGAGAGGCTAGACTCCTGGATGAGAAGATGCAGGAAACGGGTGGAGAGAAAAACAGGGTTCAGGAGACATGCGAGGAAGACAAGGGCGCAGGCCGTTCCTTGGTGAGGGCACTCGGGTAGGTGTGGGCGGAGGGGATAGGCTGGGAACTGCCAGATTCTCACCTCCAGTTTTCTCTTAATGTCCTCTCCTCTGTGACCTCTATCATATGTGTTCTCTGTGACTCGTCAACGTCATTTTCTTTTCCTGCCCCCTCCTCTCCCTGCACCAACTGCATCCCTACCCTGTCATTGACCTCCTGCTGCCGATCTGCCTCCTCACCATTGCCCCTCCCTCTCTGTCCCCCTCCACTTGTCTCCTCTATTTTCCTTCCCGTCTCCTCTTCCTTAACTCCCTTCTTCTCACAGAGACCCTATCAGGCCGGGGGGCCCCAGGGGACTATGAGGAGATGATGCAGATCGAGTGTGAGGTCATGGACACCAGGGTGATTCACATCAAGACCTCCACGGTGCCCCCCTCGCTCCGAAAACAGCCATCTTCCACCCCGGGCAATTCCACAGGTGGCCCCTTGCCAGCTTCTGCAGCCGGCCAGGCCCACCAGGCCTCCCACCAGCCCCTCTACCTCAATCACCCCTGATTTCTGCAACTCACACTGACTTAGAGCTGGTGGGGGGAGGGGGCACGGGAGGTGGGGTCGACCAGGTGGGGTTTTCCAAGCTCTCTGATCCCTGGGCTTGGGGCAATTGGTAAAGGAAAGACAGGGTGTGGGGTTAAGCACTTACTTGGAGATGAGCGGGTTCACCTTTCTTCTTACAGGGCTCCTCTCCTTTCTCTGAACCCCTAATTCCTGCTTCTCTGTTTGAGGGTATTGAGTGAGATGAAGTTTTGGGGTGGGTGGCCTCCTACACGCTCTTTATTCTTTTCTCTATTTGGGGGGTGGAGGTGGGAATTTGGTCCCCAGGAGGGACAAGGGACATTTTTACATTTTGGAGATAGTCACTGGGAGTAAAGGAGGGGTGGTGGTGGGAGATCAGGTTTATGTATATGTACTATCTTCTTTTTTATTATTAAATAAACAACTTGGAGGGAGTTGAAGGAATGGTGGCTGCCTTCCTGGCTCATGTTGGAGAATTTGGGGAAATTGGCTTCTGTAGGGCCAGTGTATCAGAGAACCACGCACTGGAGACATAGCTGGCTCGGGGGGCGGCGGGGGGGTGGGATCCCAGACCTCATGTCATCCCCTTGTCCCCGCCTCTGCAACACTGGGGTATGTCTGTCTAATGGGGGGATGAGGGTGGGATGTCTCATGGCGTGACAGCCCCGAGGATACAGATCCCTGGAATGTGTCTGAGTAAACAGGAAGGACAGGGGGCCCCACGCCCTTTGGGGTGAGCAGCCTCCCTGGGTCCCCCCGCATTAGAGCAGGTTCTCCCTCCCTTGATTTCCAGGATGAGCAGCTTGAACAAACAGCGGAGCTGGGGCCAGAGGGCTGTAAGCCAGAAAGGAGGGGCCACAGTGGAGAAGGGGGTGGTATTTGGAGGGAAGGGGGGATGTTGAGGAGCATCTTCTCAGCCCTAAACTAAAGGACACCAAGACTTGAGAGTCCTGTTGAAAGAAAAGGATGAGAATGGATCCGGCAGGAAAGGCTGTGCTTCTGATTAGGAGGAAGGGGGACAGGACAGAGGGTGAGGGGCCAAATCTCACTCCACCTGGGGGATCCTGTCAGCGGCTCCTGTCCAGCAGTGCCTCAGGCCTGGCCCTGCAGGAGTGTCCTGGGTCAGCTAGAGGGTGTGGGCTGGGCCTGGGCTCAATGCCCAGATGACTGGACAGGGGCCGCCTGGGCCACAAGCCCAGGCCTGAAGGAGGAGGGGAGAACCTCACGTGTCCAGCCAGGCTCCCCCACTCCCCATTACTGTGTTTGGGGTGAAAACAGACTGAGTAGCTATGGCAACCTGGAACTAGGGCTCCCAGGAACTAGGCCTCTCCTCCCTCCAGAGCGCAGCCCTGGCTTCTGGGCCTTCCTGTCCCCACGTCCCTCGAGCCTCACCGAGGCAGTGAGCGCAAGGATGAGGACTGGGGAGGCAGATCACCTCAGCTGGATTCCCTGCTTTACCTTTCACTAGTGGATGTCCTTGATGTGTAACTCACACACTCCAGGCCTGAGACTCCTCACCAGGAGCACAGAATACCCCTGCCTACTCAGGGTTGGTGTGAGGGTCAAAGAGGTCCACAGTGCCTGTCCGAGAAAGGCACACCTGTCCCTTGTCCCTTACACCTGGCCCTTTCCATTTACATTGCCCTTTTCTCCTCTATTCCACCCTTACCCAGCTGGCTTCGTCACTGTTCCACCATTCCTGTCCTGACAGCAGTGTGGGGAAGTGCCTGAGTGCTGTCTCTCTCTGGCTGGGGGCCCTGGGGCGGGGCTTGCTACCCCCCCATACCCCCCCCAGCTGAGTGACAGAGGACAGCTGGCGCTGTGGTGTGAACTGGCAGTCGCCTGTTGGCTGAGTTAGTGGAGTGGGGGAAGGCGTGGGAGGGGCATGGAGCCTGGGGCTGCGAGGTGGGAGGGTGAAGGCAGGTCAGTGTCTGGATGCCACGCTCTAGGCGCACGTGGATCCCCGGCCACAGCCTGATCCCAGGCCACCAGGCCCCCTCAGTGTGTGGCCACGGTCACTCCTGCACCTCCTGTTGGCTGGCCCCTCCTCTCCCTTGTCTTTCTGTTGAGCTGCTTTCCTGCCTCAGGATCTGGCCTTTTGTTCCTCTTATCATCCCTGACCCCTCGCCTCTCCCTTTGCTCTAGATTCCTCTCCCATCTCTCTTTGCCCTCCTCCTGGCTAGAAGTCATCACCTTCTCTTTTGGACTCTAGTCTGTTGCTCTTGTCTCTGGTTCCTCGCTCCTTTTGTATTTTGCCCTTCCTCCCCCCTGCTTCACTCTTTCCATTTCTTTTTTCTTGTTCTCATCTCCTGCTGCTGACCCTGTGCTCAACTCCTCCCACTTCATGCCACCCCCTCCCCAGTTCCCTTTGCACTCCTTTGTCCACATTCCTGGTCCACGACTTCCTCTCTTCTCTCTTCTCCCCCGCTTAGGCCCTCTCCTCCTCCCTCCCTCTTCCCCACTCCAATCCCCTGTCCTCTTCCCAGCTGTGGGGGCCAGGACTGGAGAGCCTAATGTTTGCCTCATCATTCTGCTATGGCTTCTGGATACAGCACATCTGGATTCCCGAGCCCAGATGTGTGGTTGCCACAGCGACCTCGGTCCCTCTGGTAAATATAGGCGCCCACCCGCCCCAGAGCAGAGAACAAAACAATTGTGTGACTTTCTTTTGTCACGAGATAGAAATGTCCTCCCTCCTCCCTTCTCCCCACACCCGTGTCTCCAGGCAAAGGAAGTTTGAAGGGTCCAAACCCTTCCTTCTGTGGCTCTGTTGCCCCCTTTCCAGTTCTAGCCTCTTGGTTCTCCCATCTCTCATCTCAGGCTGTCTTCTCTCCAAGCCCCCCCTTCCCCACCATCTCCTCCATAGTGGAATGTTGCGTTCCCCCTGAGTTCCCCCGGCTTAGACTTGGTGATTTCTTCTTACTTAATCTGCATAATAACTGGATGCAGAGAAAAGTTTGAAAAAGCCAGATCTTCTACCCTTCCTTCTCAAACAAGTTCTTCCAGAAGCCCCTTCATTTGTTTCTGCCCTAAGTCTTCCATCTTTCCGAGGCTGTTCCTGGGGCAGGAGAGATAATACAGAAATCAGAAAGCCTGGGTTGAGGCCCACTTTCACCACCACTAGCAAAGTCCCTTGGACAGTCTGTGATCCTCCATTTCCTCAGTCACAAAGTGGGATTAATCAAATGCCTGCACTGTGTTGGAAAATGTTTTGTCAACGGAAGCCCAGTACAACTGTTTTCTCTCTTCCCCCTCTCTGGGACTGCTCCCTTGGATCACAGCCCCTGGCCTCTCCTCATTCCCTCTTTTCCTTCAGGTCCTTGCCCTTAATTGCCCTCATTCTTCTTTGTGTTCCTTCTCTTCTCCTTGTCTTTCCCTTTCCTTCCCATCTATACCTTTTATCCCGGATCCTCCTGAGGAACAAGGAGGAACAAGGAGGTTCATTCAAGGATGGAAGCCCAGAGCCGAAGACACCCGGACTGAGGATTCTGAGACCAGCCAGAGCACGTGGACAGCTGTCAGCAGCCCCGACCTCTCTACCCATCACCTGAAACACCTCAGTGAAGGCCACCGGCTCTGCCCACTAGGCTCCCTGCCTCCACTCTTGGGGCTCCTACCAGACTCCCTTTCCCAGTCCTTCTTACCCAGTCCTCGCACAGTTCAATAGTGACAAGCATTTATTAGGCACCTGTGCTAGGTCCAGTGATTTCCTGAGGAGATGCAAATATATGTGAGATGGGAGCTCCTCCAAGAGCCTAAATCCAGGGACTGAATCAAATTTTAGACCATGATGACCTCAGAACCTGGAAGTATGTCTGTTAAGCTTCCAGTGGCTTCCTCAAATGTGTTGTAACCTTGTAAATGTTTGCAATCCCACTCTCTTCTCTGAGACTCTGGTAAACCATCTGTCCCTAGCCGTGGAGTTCCAAAACACCCCATGGCCATCCTTAGAGCTTTCACATCTCCGGGGTCTCCTGGCCACTCCGCAGGCCAACTATATTTATGGTGGCCATACTTACTAAATAATAAAACCAAGATTAAGGCATAGGGCAAAGAACAGATATGACCATGGGACAGAACTACCGAAATCTGGGGATATAAGAGGAAACCCATCTTCTGTGCCATCTGCTTTCCCCAAGTAATGCTGTTTCAGACCTCCCCTCACCCTTTCATGTGCTCTCCCCTCCCCACTCTGCCTCACCCCCCCAGGATCACAGGGAAGTTGTTACCTACTCCAGGCCCTGGGGGCTTTGGGCCAAGGCCGAGGAAGGAAGCTGAGCCCAGTTCCGTCCAAGATGCTGACTTCATCCTCCCCATCAAAGCCAGGAAAAAAACAGCCACACACACACACCCAGACACACAGACACACACCCAGACACACGGACACACACGGGGACACCCACGTGAGAGTCTGTGCAAGACTTGGCCCTTAGCCACAGGTTGCTAGCTGGGCATGTGGCCGCCACAGGCTGTGCCAGCGTGCCCTGACCCCAGAACAACATGGCCCTGCAACCAGGGGGATCCAGTCTGGGGTGCAGACACCTGTGTCCAACCCCCGCGGACTCAGACACATACAGGTTCCTTCAGGTCCCTTTCCCTGCCACTTATGAGGGGCCAAGCGCCCCTCCTCCCCCACTGGTGAGGTTTGTAGTGGGTAGCAAGAACTCTCCTTTGAAACCTGGGGTGGGTATGCCTCAGCCTGGGTATTCACCTTCTGTGGCAAAAGTATCTTCAACCCCTGGTCAGTATAGTGAGCAACAAGCAGAAATGGGGCCAGAGAAAGCCAGCAGCTTTACATGTCCATGTGTCTGCTGCTCTGTCCTCTGGTGTCAGTCTTCCTGTCTCTGCCAGAGGTCAAAGTGCTCTCTTCATCCAGCCCCTAACTCTCCCTCCCCCTGCTGCTCCCCTGCAGCACCCAGACATCCACCCCTCCCAGCTTTCCTCTGACTTCACCCCCCCATTCATATCCCCACCCCATATCTGCTTCCCGCCTCTAGCTCTCTCCATCCCTAAGCCTCTCTCCCAAACCTCCTTCCTAATTTTCCAGCTTCCCTGCCCTGTCTCCCCTGAACCCCACCTTCCTTCCCAAGCCTTACATATCCTGGTGTTCAGCCAAGCCCTTGCCTAGCCAGTACCTGAGCCTCATCTGCCATTTCTCTGGAATTTGCTGAAGTGGGAGAATGAAAAGGGGGCAGTGATCCCCAGCTGAGAACGGGGAGTAGACTGAGCTGCTCGGATGGGGAGAGGCAGGGCAGGCACAGGGTAAGTAGAAATAGGAGAAGAGACGAGGCTCAGGTGGGAGCAATGGGCTCCGGCAGGGGTGGGTGGGGACAAGGAGTTCCAGAGAAGGCCCCATGTTGGGGAGGGATTTGGGCTTGGGAAGGAGGTTTCCTTCCCCCCACCCCCACCCCCCCGTCCTCTGCATTGCCAGGAGAGA
Source organism: Ailurus styani (assembly GCA_002007465.1). Taxonomy (NCBI): domain Eukaryota; kingdom Metazoa; phylum Chordata; class Mammalia; order Carnivora; family Ailuridae; genus Ailurus; species Ailurus styani. The sequence continues at coordinate 661,630 of LNAC01000697.1, read as the reverse complement.
ATGGCAGGAAGAGAGTGAGCCCGTGCTGGGCAACAGGCAGGTGGGGCAAGATCCAAGCTGGAGCGAAGTGGTGGGAGAGGAGGTGCCAAGGAAGGCGGAGGGAGAGGGGCTGGCCATGGGGAAGGGTGTTGATAGAGAGGAGAACGTGGTGAGAGAGCAAGACCAACAGGTGGGGAGCTGGTGAGGGGAAAGGAGAAATGGCATAAGGATGGGGGATGTCAACTTGGGCAAACATTGGGGTGAGGAGGAAGAGTACAAATGGGACAGGAAAGGAGGTGGGAGGTAGGACCAGGGATGCAGGGGGCAAGACGAGGGTATTGTGGGATTCAGTAATCCCAGACAGGGAGGGGAGGGGGGGTGGCATTCGATGATGACGTTGGGAGAGTCTGGCAGGGACTAGAGGGGTGGGAGGACCTGCCCTATCTCCGCTCCCCTCCCTGACCTCATGCTGGTCCTCCCCTTCTCCTCCCCTTGCTCGCTGCAGGCTCCCTCCTTCGTGCTGTCGCTGCTGAGATCAACGGTTGGGTCGCAGCTCAGTGAGCCCCTGCTGCAGGGAACAAGCAAGGGGAACTTCAGGGAGCTCGGGGCTGCCAAGGCAGGGTAGCCCTGCCCTATCTTGAGAACTCCCCTCCCGAAGTCAGGGGCAGAGCAGGTGCAGAGGCACTGCAGTCGCCTGTTGCCCAGGTAAGGAACAGAGCTCTGGGAAGAACAAGGGAAGAGCTGGGAGCGGTGGGGGTCCTATCCTATCCCTTACACCCCCAGCAGAGGTGTAGCAGGAGAGGTCTCAGGAGAGCCTCACAAAGCAGATTTACTATTAGGAGAGAGGAAATGGGACCTCGAACTGGGGACTAGACTCCCTGCGGAGGGTGTGTCTGGAGGGATGGGTCAGTGTGGTGGGGGGTGGGGCGCAGGTGGGCGCGCGCACGTGGAGTGGGGGGGGTGTGGGTGCCAGGGTTTGGACAGGATCAGGTGGTGGCAGCAGGGTAGAGGTGGTTATCAGTGAGGTGGGACTCAGCGGTGGCCGGATGGGGGCGGAAAACCAGGGGCTAGAGGCTGAGCTAGTGGCCGGCTGAAGCTCAGGAGGAAAGTGCTGGTGGAACCCCAAGTGCTCTGGTTGGAGCAGCTGAGCTAGAGCTCCAGGAAGGTGCCAGAGGGAGTCTCTCAGCATGTGGGTTGCAGGGTCTGGGAGAGGTCTGGGGGTCTTAAGCCTTTAGGAAATGTTGAAATGGAGCAGAATCAGGATTCCCAGGTCTGGGAAAGGCACAGACAGAGCCTGCGAAGAAGATCCTAAAACTTGTTCTTGGCTGAGAGCTCTGCACCCATGACTCACGGTTCAGCAGGGCTGGGCTGACTGAGAGATGCCTCCAGGGGCACAGGGGCTCCGTCTTCCTTCCGTCCCCCTTCCAGGCTCTCCCTGCTTCTGTCCGTCTAAGCCTCCCCCCACCCACTACACGTGACACGCCCTGGGTGGGGTGGGCGGGCCCCTTATCTCGCCTGGAAAGAATTTAATGGCTTGGAAACAACTGGAAATGGAACTGAGAGGAACTACTGGGAAGCAAGTCGGAAACACCGCAGCTGCCGGCTGTCGGCTGTCCGCTTCCAGTCCCCGCCCGTTTCCCGCATCCCCGGCTCCCTCCTCCCTGCTCTCCTCCCTCTCTCTCTGCCTCCATTCCCTTGGGGACCTGGGACCTCGGTTCCTCAAACTCCCTTCCCCTTGAGTCCTGGTCACCCAGTGCAGGACCAGAACCTGCCCTCCTGTCCCTCATTGTCCCCTTACACTTCCACTGGGGGCCCAGAAATCCTTTCTCTTACTTTTTCCATTCCTCTGGCCCATTAGATCCCCAGGATAAGGAACATCTGGATCCCCCAAATCTCCCCTCCCTGGCATCTCCTTACCTCCTCGTTCCAGCCCAATATTTGGAGCCCCCCCCATCTTCCTCCTTCCTCTCATGGTCCCGGAATCTGTCTACTTTCACCCCTCATGTGGCATGAGGGGCAGAGGGAGGCAGAGGGGTGGGGCCCAAATCCCCCAACTCTGGAACATCCCTCATGGAAGCCAGCCTTTCTCCACACCTCTTGGGACCAACAGTCCCTGATGAGCAAAGTGTCAAAGTTGGCCACCACATGAATACCAGGCAAGCTGAGTCACAGCTTGGGATGATGCCCCCACCTCTGCCAGCCCTCCAACTGTGGGGAGGATGCCAAGAGGGTGAGGCCACATCCCCCCTCCCCACTGCAGAAAGGAGCCCCAGACCGTGGTAGTGGGGATGATGAGGGGGAGACACAAGAGACACCCAAGTTCTTTCCTTTCCCAGTGCTGAGAGAAGAGAGGAATTCTTCCAAGAGTTGCAAGTGGGGAGCTGGAGGGGTGGCCATGACAGGGCAGGAGAGGGGATGAGGAAGGAGGCTCTGGGTCATGAACTCCTCTCCTCTCAGACCTGCCTCACTATTTTCCAGCTTGTCTCCTTCCTGCTACAAAGCTCTCTTCCCCTCTCCCCCAACCTGGGGAAAGATGCAGGGTCCAATGGCGGGGATGGGTACTGGACAACTCACAAAGACCCCAGGTGTGTGGGGTACCAGGAATCTTCTGATTCCCCTTGGAGAAGGGCCTCCCGTTTGGTTCTCCTCACTCCACCTATGTTCTCTGACTCACTCAGCTGCCCTTTGAGCTGATGAGAAATCCGCTTTCTTAGACATCACCCAATAAGTGCGTGTGGAGGAAAGGTGAAGAGGAGATTGTGTGTGTGTGTGTGTGTGTGTGTGTGTGTGTACACGCACGCACCTCCGTACACACATGTGTGCCTGCAAAGATGCAGGCTAATTCAGATGGATTTGTGTATCGTGTCCAAGTGTGTTCATATTTGTATTTGTGGATGAGCACACACTCGGGTGTATTTGTATATGTCCATGTATTTGTGCGCACACCCCTTGGTTTGCATGGCCTTAGACACAGAGGGGCAGGATTTGAGGGTAGGTCAGAGCCCCCCTCGTACCCAAGGCTACACTCCAAGCTGACGGGCTGAAGGGCCCAAGGAAGGGCCACTGTGTGCCTGCCAGACCTATCTTCCTGGGCTTCTCCAGCCTCTTAGTGCGGAAAAGCTCTTTCCCTGTCGTCCAGCTTTCCTTCCGTCTCTCCTGGGCTGGTGGCAGGGTGTGATGGCTGGTCGCCCTGAAACTCCTTTTTCCCAGACTCAGAGGAGAAGTTTCAGAGTAGCAAGCCAGGAGACGTGTGCGTGTGTGTGTGTGTGTGTGTGTGTGTGTGTGTGTTAGGCATGGTCCCTTCCCTCCTTGCCAGTCAGCGTTTTCACATTCACCCTGCCCTCCTCTCTCCCACCTCTCTGGTCCTAAAGAGCTGGGCATCCACCAACACCTCTCCTTAGCCCTTCACCCCAACTGAACTCCCCACATTCCGTTGCTCACCACAGGGCCCCCCGCCACCATCCTGGCTCACTCTGAACACGTCTCTAACCCTAGTCTCCCTGTGCTCTCCAATCCATGCCTCAAGGGGTCCCACGAACACACACAACTGGGCACCAGCACCCAGATCAAGAAACAGGATATTCTTAGTGACTCAGAACTTCCCTGCCACGCCCTCCCCCCACCCCTGGCCCCGTCACTACTCCTCCAGGAGCACCACACTACTGACTTGTGACACTACAGGTTAACGTCGTTTCTCCTCAGAATTCATTTACATAGAATTTTTAGGAAGATTTTATTTATTTATTTCCGAGAGGGAGGAAGAGAGCAAGCATGAGTGGGGGAGGAGGAGAGGAAGAAGCTGACTCCCCGCTGAGCAGGGAGCCAGACACGGGGCTCAATCCCAGAACCCCAGGATCATGACTGGAGCCGAAGGCAGACACTGAACCCACTGAGCCACCCTGGTGCCCCCATATACATAGAATTTTACAACACGTTCTCCTTTGTGTCTGGCTTCTGCTCAACCACATACTGGTGAGATCCATCCATGTTACCGCATAGAGTTGTGGTTTGTTCCCGTTGCTCTATTTTATTTTACTGTGTGAGTAAACCACACTTTATTTCATTTATTCTAGTGATGTGAGATGTTTGGGTAGTTCCCAGTTTGGGGCTACTATGAGTAGTACTGCTACGATGGGTATATTCCTGGGGGTGGAAATGGCGGGTCCGAGCGTTAACATATAGCTCTGGTAGGTTTCGGGGATTCTGCTCAACACTTTTCCAAAGTGCTTGTACTATCTGGCCCTGTCAGAATCCACACCCGGCCTCCTCTCTAGCCTGGCTTCTGCCTGAGCTGCTGTTTCTGTCCAACTTCCTGTCCCAGACACTGTCCGTGGTCCTAGCCCTGACCTTGGTCCTGTTCTTGGTTCCAGCCCAGATACTAGTCCTCAGCTTAAATCAAACTTTTCATTCACTTGTACGGTCAATAGTTATCAAGCACCTAATATGTGCTAGGATATAACAGCCAAGAAAAAAATCAAGTGCCATGCCTGCCCTCATGGACCTTATGGTCTGGTGGGTAAGATTGAGTGTGGGCAAGAAAGCATTAAAATAATCCCACCAAAAAATATATAAGTATAAATTGTTATACATGCCACAAGTGGGAATTACATGGCTCTTTTTTTTTAAATCAGTCCTGTTACACGGCTCTTTGATAGCACATGTTAGGGGAACCTGGGCAGGAAAGATTCCCTGAGGAAGCAATGTGGGGCTGAGATATAAGAGATGAGGAGGCCATGAGGAAAGGGAAGAGCGTTTCACACAGAGGGAGCACCATATACAAAAGCCTAGGGTTGGAAAGGGTGTGAGAGATTAAAGTCCATGGGACTGGAGTGGAGAGAGGGAAGGAAAGTATTGTGGGAGATGAGGTGGGAGAGGTCAGCAGGGGCCAGATGATGTAGGACTGTTTCTCAGTGTTTGAAGGGGGTTTAGAAGGGAAACACTGGAGAGTGTTTAGGGGAAAGAGTGTTTCGTGGGAAAACTGGAGAGTTTCTAGGGGAAGCAGGACATCCTAGTTGCCTTTGTGAGAATGCAGGGACAAGAGTGGACGCAGAGGGACCAACTAGGAGGCAAACGCAGTTGTGAAGCAAAAGCTAGGTAATGGCTTGAACTCTAACTCAAAGAGAGAGAGAAGTAGGGAAATTAAAGAGATGTTTATGAGAAAGTAAGGGCAAATATCACAAAATATGGTGACGCTGATGGGGGTTAGGTTTCTAGGTTGTAAGGCCGGATGAATGGTGGGGCCGTGAGCTGCAGTGGAGAGAGCACAGTGGAGAAGGGAAGGGGTATAGGAGGGGTGACTATGAGTTCAGTTTCAGGCCTGTTGAATTTGAGGTGCCCAAGAAGAGACGCCAAGTAGGCAGTTGGATACGTTGCTTGGAGTTAAGAGGAGATGACCAGGCTAGTTCATATACTGGGATATAGTTTGGAAATTAAAATCCTGGGTCTGGGTGAAAGTACCTAGGTGAGTGACTAGAAAAGTATGTCTCAACTTTGGCTGCACATTACAATCACCTGGGGTGCTTTTAAAAAGTCCTGGGTAAAATTCAGTGCTTCCATTACTCTAGGCACATTTCAGGTGTTCAAGAGCCACAGAGCCCTCCTGGCTACTGCACTGACAGCCAGATATAAAAGGTTGTGAAATGGAAGATGTGGTCAACAGTGTCCAATGATTTTTGAGACAGGTCAAGGAAGATGAAGACAAATGTCTCTCAGATTTTGTGACCCTGCGATCTTTGGGCAAGCTTAGGGAGAGCTGTCTGATAGGTTGAAGGGAGTTGGGGAAACCAGATGGGAGAGCACTGAGGCATGCGTGGGATGGGATATGGGGAATGGAAACAGCAAGTACGGATAAATCTTTTGACAACTGAAGCCATGAAGTAGAGGAGGGAAATGTGTGCTGGCTGGAGGGAGTATGAGATTGGGGAAGATTTTGGTTGTTGTTTTTTAGAGAGAGAGCAAGAGAGAGAGCACGAGCAAATGTGTGTGCATGAGGGAGGGGAGGGCACAGAGGGAGAGAGAATCTCCAACAGACCTGAAGCGGGGCTCAATCTCACAAACCTGAGATCATGACCTAAACTGAAATCAGGAGTTGGTTGCCTAACTGACTGAGCCACCAGGTGCTCTGTTGTTGTTTTTTTAAGATAAAACTTTCATGTTATGAAATACACAAATCTAAGGTGTATAGCTCAATTAATCTTTGAATATGTATACATCTGTTTAACCACTACCCAGATCAAAGTACAAAATATTTCCAGTAATCCTATCTGTCTTCTAATAGTAAAGATTAACTCTGCCTGTTTTTGCACCTCATGTAAATAGCATCATTCTCAAAGTTCTCTTTTTGCATCTGGTTTCGTTTGCTAGCATTATGTGTGTGAAATTGCCTATGTTGTTGCATGTAGCAAGAGGGTGTTTTCATTGCTGTGTTTCATTGTATGATTGTGCCACAATTTGTTTATCTGTTCTACTATTAATGGAACTTGTTTCATTTGACTAATATGAAAAAAATCTCATGAACATTCTTGTACATATCCTTTGGAGAATATATACAGTCATTTCTGTAGGATATTTACCAAGAAGTGGAACTGCTGAGTTATAGACTATATGTCTTTGTAGATACTGCCTAACAGTTTTCCAAAGCGGTTGCACTAATTTATGCTCCTGCTTGCAATTGATGAGAGTTCTAGTTGCTTCACATTCTTGCCAATATCAAGCAACAACAACCCCTTTAATTTTAGCCATTCTAATGGCTATATAATGGCATCTTATTGTGGTTTTAATTTGCATTTCCCTGGACTCATTTTCTTATACACCTATATATGTTTGGTTTCTGTATGTTTATTTGTCCTTAGGTTATATTCTTTTCTAGAGTAACTGTTTAAAACTTGTCAATTTAAAACACTGGGTTAGGGCGCCTGGGTGGCTCAGTGGGTTAAAGCCTCTGCTTTCGCCTCAGGTCATGATCTCAGGGTCCTGGGATCGAGGCCCACATCGGGCTCCCTGTTCGGCAGGGAGCCTGCTTCCTCCTCTCTCTCTCTGCCCCCCTCTCTGCCTACTTGTGATCTCTCTCTCTCTCTCTGTGTATCAAATAAATAAATAAAATCTTTTTAAAAATTTTAAAAAAAAATAAAAAATAAAAAAAATAAAACACTGGTTACCTTTTTTTTTTAAGATTTTATTTACTTAGAGAGAGAGAGACAATGAGAGAGGGAACACAAGCACGGGCAGAGGGAGAGGGAGAAGCAGGCTTCCTGCTGAGCAGGGAGTGGGGCAAGGGGCTCGATTCCAGAACCCTCGGATCATGACCTGAGCCCAAGTCAGACGCTTAATGACTGAGCCACCCAGGCGCCTCTGAGTTGCCTGTCTTGTTTTTGTCTGTTGTTTTGTTTTGCAGGGGTTTCTTACTTTACATTTTAATCCTCTCTCTCACTCCCAATCAATAAATATTTCTCTCTCTCTCTCCCACCCCTGCTACCTCCCCGCATTTCTCATATATTTTATCCCAGTGTATGACTTATGTTCTTATTCTCTAAATGGTGTCTCTAGGTGACCAGGAATGATCAATTTAATGTGTCCTAATGTATCCATCTCTTTTTTATGGTTAAGTTTTGTGTGAAATCTTTTATGGTTAAATTTCATGTGGTTAGGTTTTAAGAAATCTTTGCTTACTCTAAGGTTGTAAACATTTTATCCTATTTTTCTTCTCTACGATATTGTTTTGAATGGTGTTGCTTTACCTTTCATAATTAGGTCCATTAGATTCAATTCAAATTAATTTCTATATGTGGACATAAGATATAGATTTTTTTTCCATTTGGATCTTTCCTCATTTATCAAAAAGAGCATCCATTCTCTTTTTAATTGCAGTGCCACCTTTGTCATTTTACCAGGGGACCACAGACAAGTGGGCCTGTACCTGGACACTGTTCTGTTCTATCTATCCTTGCACCTTTATCAGTTTTGATATTTGGTACTGTAAGTACTGAGGAAGAAGGATTTTCTCAAACAACAGGAGATACTTGAACTCCTATAAAAGCTGACAGAAAGATTTAGGGGAGAGTGAGGGATTGAATAAAAGGAAGAGAGAGGATCATCTTCACCTAAGAAGACAGTAGGAGCTAGGTGCCAGGTGCTTGTGGAAGAATTGGTCTTGTACACTCATCCACTAATCCATTCAATGAGAAGGTGTTGGGCAGCCCCTGTGTGTCAGACACAGGCGTACAGCAGTGCCAGGACGGACGAGGTCCCTGTTCTCATGTTAGTAGTGAGAGAAAGATAACAGACGAGGACACACAGGAACAGGTGATTCAGGCAACAGTAAATGCCATGAAGAACATAGGCAGGATACTGCCATAGAGAGTAATGGAAGCCCATTCCGACTGGGCACCAGAGAAGGTCTTGGGATGCAAGATATGCGAGGTAGCATTTGAACCAAGAAGGAGCCAGTCATGACGAGCATTCCAGACAGAAAGAACATAAGCTAAAAGGCCCTTAGACTAAAGTAAGCTTGTAGTATCTGTAGAACAAACAAAAGACCAGTATGGATGAGAAAATAAAGCAAAAAAAAATGAGGGGGCAGGGAGCTAGGTAATCAAATGACACCAGAAAGCAAGGTAGAGACCAAATCGGCCTAAGGAGGCTATCCCTTAGGGTTGGGCTGAATGTGGAGTTTTCCATGCGTGTGAGTTGGTAGATTAGTTGTGGGTGGTGGGACTGTCTGTGTGTGCTTTGGTGGGGGGGCATTGTGTCTCCTCCGTGAAGCTGCTCACATGTGTCCTCTCTCCCTGCAGCCTCCTGAGAGATGCCAGCCCAATGCTTCCTAATCTCCAGACTGGCCCTCTTGGTACTGCTGGGCACAGTCAGAGCAGGTCCTTTCTCTCCACGGTCCAATGTGACACTCCCAGCCCCACGGCCCCCTCCCCAGCCGGGGGGCCGCACAGTGGAGCCAATTGGGGGAAGCTCCTCTTCTCGGCTTTATGAACACACCGTGGAAGGAGGGGAGAAGCAGGTGGTTTTTACCCACCGCATCAACCTGCCGCCTTCAGCTGGCTGTGGTTGTCCCCCGGGCACGGAGCCCCCCGTTCCTGCTTCAGAGGTGCAGGCCTTGAAGGTCCGGTTAGAGATCCTGGAGGAGCTGGTTAAGGGGCTCAAGGAGCAGTGTGCCGGGGGATGTTGTCCCACTGCGGCCCAGGCTGGCACCGGTGAGCAGACGATCATGGGAGGGGGCGCAGAAAAAGAGGAAGGTGGGGAAGTGGGTCAGGGTTAGGTGAGCATCCTAGTCCGTAATTCTTGGGAAGAATTCGAAAAAGGCATCTCTTCTTTCCCTTTGGGGGTGGTGAGTGCAGTCCAGGCACAACTCGGAGAGAGAAGCCACTAGGCTTTATGTCAGCACTTCCCTCCCCTGTCCCCAAGCATTTGCTAGGGCCTTGGGAGGCCACACGTATTGACCAGGAGTACCCGGAAACAAAAAGGACCTTATGAAAGGAGCCTGGTCCTGCTGGAGGGGCCCAGATAGGGGAGCACCACATGGGCTTGGTCTCCCGCCCCAGAGAGACTGAGTCCTGCCTCTCCCTCTTACTCCAGGCCAGACAGATGTTCGCAGCCTCTGCAGTCTCCATGGCGTGTTTGACCTAAGCCGCTGTGCCTGCTCCTGCGAGCCAGGCTGGGGTGGGCCCACCTGCTCAGACCCCACAGGTGCTGGGGTGCCCCCCTCCTCCCCGCCCTCAGCCTCCGGGTCCTGCCCAGACGACTGCAACGATCAGGGGCGCTGTGTCCGCGGGCGCTGCGTGTGCTTCCCTGGTTACAGCGGCCCCAGCTGCGGCTGGCCCTCCTGCCCCGGGGACTGCAACGGCCGCGGGCGCTGCGTGCAGGGCGTGTGTGTGTGCCGGCCGGGCATCTCCGGGGACGACTGCAGCCAGCGCTCCTGCCCCCGGGGCTGCAGCCAGAGGGGGCGCTGCGAGGACGGGCGCTGCGTGTGCGACCCCGGCTACACGGGCGACGACTGTGGGAAGAGGAGCTGCCCCCGGGGCTGCAGCCAGAGGGGGCGCTGCGAGGACGGGCGCTGCGTGTGCGACCCCGGCTACACGGGCGACGACTGCGGCTCGCGGAGCTGCCCGTGGGACTGTGGCGAGGGCGGGCGCTGCGTGGACGGCCGCTGCGTGTGCTGGCCCGGGTACGCGGGCGAGGACTGCAGCACCCGGACGTGCCCGCGGGACTGCCGGGGCCGCGGGCGCTGCGAGGATGGCGAGTGCATCTGCGACGCAGGCTACAGCGGGGACGACTGCGGCGTGCGCAGCTGCCCAGGCGACTGCAACCAACGGGGCCGCTGCGAGGACGGCCGCTGCGTGTGCTGGCCGGGGTACACCGGGCCCGACTGCGGCTCGCGCGCCTGCCCCCGAGACTGTCGGGGCCGCGGGCGCTGCGAGAACGGCGTCTGCGTGTGCAACGCGGGCTACAGCGGCGAGGACTGCGGCGTGCGCAGCTGTCCCGGGGACTGTCGCGGCCGGGGCCGTTGCGAGAATGGTCGCTGCGTGTGTTGGCCCGGGTACACAGGTCGGGACTGCGGCACGCGCGCCTGCCCTGGCGACTGTCGTGGGCGCGGGCGCTGCGTGGACGGCCGCTGCGTGTGCAACCCCGGCTTCGCGGGTGAGGATTGCGGGAGCCGTCGGTGCCCTGGGGACTGCCGCGGACGAGGCCGCTGCGAGGATGGTGTGTGCGTGTGCAACGCGGGCTATGAGGGAGAGGACTGTGGCGTGCGCAGCTGCCCAGGGGGTTGCCACGGCCGCGGCCAGTGCCTGGACGGGCGCTGCGTGTGTGACGATGGCTACTCGGGCGAGGACTGCAGCATAAGGCGGTGCCCGCGCGATTGCAGTCAGCAGGGCCTGTGCCAGGACGGTGTGTGCACGTGCTGGGAGGGCTACGCCGGCGAGGACTGCAGCCTCCGTACCTGCCCCTCCAACTGCCACCAGCGCGGCCGCTGCGAGGACGGGCGCTGCGTGTGCAACCCAGGCTACACTGGCCCCTCCTGCGCCACCCGCACCTGCCCGGCCGACTGCCGGGGTCGCGGGCGCTGTGTGCAGGGAGTGTGCGTGTGCCACGTGGGCTATAGCGGCGAGGACTGTGGGCAGGAAGAGCCTCCCGCCAGCGCCTGCCCTGGGGGCTGTGGGCCCCGGGAACTGTGCCGCGCGGGCCAGTGTGTATGCGTGGAGGGCTTTCGAGGACCCGACTGCGCCATTCAGACGTGCCCTGGGGACTGCCGTGGTAGGGGAGAGTGTCGTGATGGCACCTGCGTCTGTCAAGATGGTTATGCAGGGGAGGACTGCGGGGAAGGTGAGCAGGCACCCTTCCCCAGTACGCGGGGTCGGGAACTGGAAACCAGAGCCAGTGGGAAGGTCTGGGCCTGAGGCCTAGGAGCCCAGGGACCCGGAGGAAGAGTGAAGGAGGTCAATTATTGAGCAGTGGGGTGAGTTGGGGAGGGATGTGTATGTGTGTGTGTGTGTGTGTGTGTGTGTGTGTGTGTGTGGAGGGGGGCAGTCCTAGGAACCAGAGAGCCAGTGTCCACTAGGGGCAGCAGAACCCTGGGGGGCATGCCTACAGGGAGGCCCTGCTTTCACATCTCTGATGAGCAGATTGGGGCTCCTTTAGTCGCTTTTAGGAAGATTCTGTGTTTCTGGAGATGGGGGAGAAGGTGAAGGAGACCCCAGTGCCTGTTCAGGCCTCTGCCAGTTTTGCACCACCTCCAGAGAGGAGCAGGAACTGGGATCAATCTTTCGGTGTGGCTCTGAGTATCGGGGCCTCCGATGGTAGGCGTGGAGATGGGGGGCTGCCCTGGGCTAACCACCTTCCTGTATCTCATTCTCCTGGGCAGAGGTGCCAGCCGTTGAGGGCATGAGGATGCACCTCTTGGAGGAGACAACGGTTCGGACAGAGTGGACCCGGGCTCCTGGCACTGTGGATGCCTATGAAATTCAGTTCATTCCCACGGTGAGAGCTACACTGCGGGAGGAGGTTGAGTGGGCAGGACTCGGGGGAGGGAGTATTCACCTCAAGCAGGAAGCTCTGGGTGCTTGGTGGCTGAGTCCAGACTGGCTAGGTTTCTGAAGCTGCTGTGAAGGCCTTCTCATCCCACCCCACGCTGGGTCCAGAAAGCCTCTGCAGCATCGGTTCACTGCTGCCAGAATGACCTCTGGTGACAGTGAGCCCCGTACTTCCTGAGGCTGTCCAGTCCATTGCTGGTCATCACTGATAGTTCTTTCTGTGGTAGCTGAATCTAAATCTGCCCCATTCTACATCCGTCCATTGGCCCTAGCTGGGCCTCCACCAGCGTCAGAACGTCGCCTTTGCTTTCCCCGCAGCTTCCACCACAGGCTTGCAGGTATTTGGAGACATTGCCCATCACCACGCTCTTCATTCTCTCCAGGCCAAACCCCCTGGTTCCTTTACCCCTTTTCCCTAAGACTTTGTTGTCTGAATTCTTCACTTCCTGGGTTCCCTCCTCTAATGCCTCATGCTTTTTGCATTTGCCCCCAAAATGTGAGGGTAGGGAGAAGTCCAGTAGTTCTCCCGGCTAACTCGGGAGAGCCTGGCAATTTTCTCAGAGTTGATGTATATTAACTTGTGGTCACAAAAACTGTCAGCTATTTTGATCATATTTGTTTTTTAAGTAACTCTTATTATAAAAGTCATGTAGGCTCAGTATAGACACTTGAGAAAATATAAACAAGGAAAAGAGAAAGAAGGAAAAAAGATGACATTGAACTATATACACTTTTTTAATATAGGCCTTTGCATGTGGCTTTGTTCAGTGTTATCTTTTTAGGTTTGGGCCAAGCTGTCTAGGCTGTTGCAATAATTTGAGTCTGTGAACGGGTTCTCCCGCCTCTGTGTCATCAGTGCACTGCAAAGCATTCTTTCTTATCTCCTTCCAACTTGCTCTTAAAATATTTGGTGGCACCCCAAGGACAAAGTCTTGTGGCCTCTCGCTAGAGGCCCCCTTTTATGCAGATTGGGCTTTTATGATATGTCTGGCCTCCCAGCTCCAAATTATTTGACATTTCTACTGTCTAACTCATGTTTTCCTGCATGTTTACACAAATGTCATGGCTGATCTCCAAAACTCTGGAAGAATGAATAACTCCCAGGGCCTAAACCCTAGGGGGGCTCTAGGACAGAAGGGACAGCTCAGAGGTGCTGGCTGCCATCCCCACCCTAACTGGCCTGGTCTTTCTAAGCCTTCTTGTTAGAGCCCCAGGACCGGACCCCTATGAAGCTTTCTCTCTCCTCACTGGCTGGGAAAGGCAGAGGCAGAAATCCCTACTTTGCAGCACAACCAATAAAGCTTGGGTTTTTTCCTTCTGTAAAAAAAAAAAAAAAAAAAAAAGTTGTTTTTCGTTATAAAAATAATTTAATCACAAGACAAGAATTTGGCAACTAGAGAAAAAAACAAATAATTCTTGGCTGCTTCACACTATAACAAGCACTGTTAACATTTTTAAGTGTTTCTCCCACTCTCTTCTTCTGTGTGTATATTATTGACATAGTTCTGATCTTGAGAGGTTGGGACTTTAAAAGGAATTTTCCTAAGAAACTTCAGGGAAAGAAGAATTAAAATAAACACTTGGGATAGAAAGAGCATGCAAGGCAGCGTTGTCCTCTGCTCTTAGTAAATACGAACCCATCCTTGGGTGTTTTCAAGAGATGCGTCTTCCCAGCCGAAGCCCTAGGCTTCCTCCCTCACCAGGGGCAGGTGGGGTCGAGCTGGCCTGTGCCCAGCTCAGCACATCTCTGGGTATGAGCCTCTGTCACATTTTGGGTTCTCTTTGAACGCAGATGTGTAAACTGCCCCTGTCAAATAGGTCCCAGACACCCCTCTTGGACTGCACGTTAGCCTGTGCTCCTGGCCCTCCGACTGCTTTCTAAACTTTCTGTGGCTGGCTCCTGGAACCATGCCTCCTGCCCTGGCCAGCGCTCTCTGTCCATTTCTGCTGGCACAGAGTGTATCGGAAGCTGGCAGTCCTCTGGCACTGCCATCTTCTTAGAAGCCTATCTCCACCTAACCCCTTCCCTTTTCCAGAAGCACTTCTGTCTCAAAGCCCAGCCCTCTGCTGTTCCTGGCAAAGGGACATACCTAGTCACTGGAATGATCTTCAGAATACGGAAGAGGAACATTCCTCCTTCTCCCTGCATACGTGGCATTGCTACTCTGACTCAGTGGTTCTCAAAGCATATTCCCTGGACTTGCAGCATGAGCATCACCTGGAAGTTTGTTACACATGCAAACTGTCAGACTCCAGCCCTCCAGCTCCTGAATTAGGAGCTCTGGGGCTGGAGTCCAGTAACCTGCACTGTAACAAGCCCTCCAGGGGATTCTGCTGCATCTGAAGCCTGAGGACCTCTCAGTCAAGAAATGCTGCTATTTCGCAAAAGGCTGGTTCCTCTCCGAATGTGAGAGGAAGCAAAAAGATAACTGAGGGAGGTGATCCCTTGAAGAGGAGGGTCAGGCACTCTGCAGCATAGAACCTGGGCTGGGACACTGGGACACAAGACCTCGTAGCCCCAGAAAAGTTTGTGTTTGGGGTCTGGTCTGAAAGGGGGGAGGAGGGGGAGGTAAGCTTCAGGGCCCAACCAAGATGGCGCCCCCACCTGGAACCATGAGGCTGGTATGGAAAATAGGGTTAGAAACTCGCTAAGGACAATCAGTGAAGCAGCCAAGCTGTCAGCAAGGGGAACCAGCATCTGCCTGGAGAGTGTCTCAGACCAGACAGATGAGAGATGTGGGACTTTGAGGGGACTGTTCCCAGATGGATCTTAGGAGGGAGTAAGAGGTGTCTAAAAGGCTCACATAGGTGGTCTGAGGGAGAAGGAGAACTCAAGATGGGCTTGTCTCACTGGACGGGCCAGACAGCATCAGGGAGCACCCAAGGGGTGTGGGGGGGTAGTTGGGGAGGTGTGTATGTGTGTCAGGTTGGGTTGGGGGCATAGGGGAGAGAGAAGGAAAGAGAGAGAAAGTTCTGGCAAGGATGAGGACTTCACAGGTCTTCAGTTGAGGCTCCTAGGCTGGAGCATCTTAGGGCAGGGTGAGTAGGAGAGGAAGAGGGGGCCTGTGTTCCCAGGAAAACTTTACAGCCAACAAAACTCTGACAAAGCTTTATTTCATCCTCAACCCAGAAATCTCTACGTGGCCTCTCATCTGGTTTTATACTTTGGTATTTACTATGTTGATTTCCCCACAATTTTCTTGGTTTAGGAGAGTACCTTTTGAAATTTCCAATCCTACTTGGCTGAATGGAGGTGTCCCCATCATGGCCAACATAGCTAAGCAGAACAGAGTGTCCTTATTAGCTGTCCTAGCTAGACAGCCCAGTGAAATTCAGGGCAGTTAGACTGCTCGCAGATGTCCATTCCTCCTATTTCCCCAGTGGCTGGCCCTCCAAGGAGACCCTGCCTGGAGCAGAGGCTGGCATATTTCCTGTGGGGTCACCACAGATAAATCATAATACCTTCAATGTGCCCTTGGCGGGGGGGAGTTGTTTGCTCACAGGCACGTACAGCTCAGAGATTTGGGGAGGGATCCAATGCACCTTAAGATGTGGCCATACATTTAGCTATTAGAACATGAGCTGAAGACAAGAGACTTCTTTCATCATGCCCAGCATGATGCCAGGTACGAAACTGGGAAACATATTTGTGAGGCTTAGAGCGGACAGGCTTTGTTTTTGAGGGGCCTACAGCCCTGCTCAGGAGACAGGAAAAGTGCCTAAAGGGAAATGTCATGACAAGGATCACACCCACATTAGCAGCCAGGGGCAGGTGTCTGCCGGGAGGCTTAGGCTGGGGCAGATGCTATTAGGAGGAAGTGCGACTGGGTTGGTGTGTCCCTCAGGGACTTCATCTCTTATGACAGGAGTGGGCTTGGGAGGCAGGGTGGGCAGAATTGCCTGGGGAAAGCCAGAGGGAGGATCCCGGCATGTGTTAGGTAGATTCTGGCAGACAGCTGATGAACCAGTTAAAAAGGTAGTTCCTGTGAGAGGGGGCTGTGAGGTCACACTCCCTGGGGGGGTTGGAATCCCTGCCACATTCTTGGTGGTGGTGACCTCAAGCAAGATACATAATCATTTTGTACCTCGGTTTCTTCATCTGTCCAATGGGAATAGCACAACCTCCCTCATAAGGTTCTTCTGAGGATTAAGTGAGTTCATATGTGTAAGTTACCTTGACCAGCGTCTGGTACAGACTGAACATTTTAGATGTGTTTTCTGCTACCACTCATGCTGTATAGGACCAAGCTCCACACAGTTCCATGTGGACAACGCCTGGAACTGGAGAAAGAAGATATAAGGGAGACTGGGCAGCAGGGGTGAGAGCACCAGCCCTGATCCACTTGGTGCTCTCTTTCTTGCAGACAGAGGGGGTGAGCCCCCCGTTCACTGCACGAGTACCCAGCTCTGCTTCAGCCTATGACCAGAGAGGACTGGCGCCCGGTCAGGAGTACCAGGTCACGGTCCGCGCCCTTCAAGGGACTAGCTGGGGCCCTCCTGCTTCCAAGACCATCACCACCAGTGAGAGCTGGGGCTGTGGGCAGGGTTCTGTTTGGAGAGCTGGATTTGAGGGGGGTGGCTGGGAATCTGCCCCACTCCGCCCTGGCCCCAGGAAGGCAGAAGGGAGGAGTGGGGTCGGGACAGGGCTCTTAGAGGGAAAGCTGGTGACCGATGGACCAGACGCCCCACTGATCCCTCTTCTCTCTGACCTGGCTAGTGATCGATGGCCCACAAGACCTCCGGGTGGTGGCTGTGACACCAACCACACTGGAGCTCAGCTGGCTGCGACCCCAGGCGGAGGTGGACCGATTCGTGGTGTCCTATGTCAGCGCCGGCAACCAGAGGGTGCGGCTGGAAGTGCCCTCTGAGGCGGATGGGACAGTGCTGACTGACCTGATGCCAGGCGTGGAATATGTAGTGACCGTCACCGCAGAGCGGGGTCAGGCAGTGAGCTACCCGGCTTCTGTCAGGGCCAACACAGGTATGGCTGGCCAGGCGTTAGCGTTAGGGCCCGTTTCTCTGTACAGCAGCCCCTTCCTTGGGAGCCCATGTCTAGGGTTCACAGGCTCCTCTGAACGCGCCTTGACAGGGTGTGTGGTACAGCACCTGCTGGGGTCTTGCTGTGGACAGCTGCCCCGGGAAGATGGAGCCATGGGGGCTTGGAGTCCTGCAGGAAGGCTGCAGGCTGGACCACAGGAGGAGCTGCCCCCGGAGAGAAGCAATAAATAGGAGAGGCTGCCGGACCCACGAGATGGGGCCCTGCTTGAAACAAGCACTGGGACAGCCCTGTGCTCACAGCCGGTGGTCAGCCCTTGCAAGGACTGGAATAAGGCAGAGCAGAGATCGGCGTTCCTGGGCACTGTAGATTGGGGTTGGCGGGAGTTAGGTCTCAGAGCAGTGATTTTCCACTAATCCTCAAGGTCTCTTAACAGATGGATATTTATTTTCTTTTCCTGTGACAGAGGGACGCCCACCTCGCAGTAGCTCACATTCTCTCCTCCCACTCCCCTTTCTCTCCTTCAGACACAGGGCCCCACCTGCTGGCTTCTGTCTTCTTTCCAGGGCACCAAGACTGGCGGGCTTGGCGGGCGAGCGGGGAGGGGCTCCTGGGACACTGACTCCTTTCTCTGGTTCTCTTTCCAGGTGGGGCTGGGGCACGGGCGAGAGGCCTCTGGCTCCCGCGGGAGGGGCGGAGGGAGGGGCTGCCGTGGGGAGGAGCGCAGGGGCGCGCGGGAGGGGGGCTGCC
>LNAC01000697.1:624017-637359 GCA_002007465.1 Ailurus styani | reverse complement strand
CATCCCAGGACCTCTCCTCCAGCCAGCCCCCGGCCTTTTTCCAGCCCTGCTTCTCCATCTCCAAGAACAGGTCCCATTTTCCCCACCCCAAACACCTGGAGCACCTCCACCCCCGCCTGGCTGGGCAGCTGTCATTTCCGGCTCCCACGGCCAGCTGCCCACACCCTCCCACCATCTCGGCTCTGCTCAGCACCAGCAGATCAAGGCACAAGAGTCCCTTGTTTCCCCCAGCTTCTTTCTGGCATCAAGAGGCCTCATCTGGGACCCACAAATCCCTGACTCCCAGCCAACTGGAAGCAGGGCAAAGGGCCCCCTTTTATTCCGCCCACCGCCCCCCATTCCTCCACCTGTCCAGCCTTCTCCTGGTCAGCACTCTTCCTGTGGTTGTATAGCCTCGTGGTTGGGAGCATAGGCTCTGGATCCAACTGCCTGGATTTTAAGCCTAACTCTGCCATTTGCAACCTGTGAGACCTTGTGTAAATTACTGAACCTCTCTGAAGCTCAGCTTCCTCATCTATCCAATGAGGATAATGGTACCTGCTTCACAGAGTCATTAGAATTAAATCAGTGTACAAATGTATATGCTTAGAACGCGCCTGACACATCGAAACTACTCTTCAGGAGCAAGCTGCTATTTCTCCCTGACTCTCTCCCTGCCCCGTATCCTTTTTTTCTCCTCATCTCCCTACCTTGCCCACCCTTGTCTGCTCCCTCCTGATCTCCTGTCCCCCGAGTAGTACTCCGTGGACCAGGGAGTGGGTCGCAGAGGCCAGTCTCCCTTCACCACGGGGCCTCAGCGAAGACTGAGTTGCCAGACAGTGTATAGGTGCCCCCAGGGCTATGGTTCTAGACGCAGCCCTCCCTGAGTCTAGAGGGAAGAGCACGGCCCTCCCCAGCCCCTCCACCCCCACATCTTTCTCCCACCCTTGTCTGAAGTAGAAGGAGGGACAGGGCTGCCTGGGGAGGCACATTCTGTCTGGTGTCCCGATAAGTGAGGTGGGGGCCGCTGAAAAACCCTGCGGAGGTGCTGAAGCTGAAAGGGAGGAAGGCAAATGGGAGGAGGCCTTACTGCCCCCTCGATTTCCAGAGGTCAGCATTGTCTGTGGATGCAGTAGAAAATTCCTCAGAATTTCCTCTCTTCCCATCTCAGCTCCTTTCTCAGACATGAAGGGGAGACCCCCACCCCAACAGAACCCAGCAATACAATCCTTCCAGCAGTACCTGACGGGGGGCCAGGGGCCTGTCACAGCTCTCTGAGTTACTGAATGAGTTACTGTATGGCTAATACAGAGGTTACCCAAACCCCGAAGACTACAGCTGGAGGACTTTGTTTGCTGAATGTACTTTACTGTCATAATCAACCAACAAAGCAAATCACGCTGCAAGCCTGTATCCCCCGTCTCTTCTCTCAGCCCCCCAGGACCTTGTGGAGGAGACGCCCAGCCCCACAGAACCCAGCACGGAGGCCCCGGGGCCCCCCGAGGAGCCCCTCCTGGGGGAGCTGACGGTGACAGGGTCCTCCCCAGACTCGCTGAGCCTCTCCTGGACCGTCCCCCAGGGCCACTTCGACTCCTTCACTGTCCAGTACAAGGACGGGGACGGGCGGCCCCAGGTGGTGCGTGTCAGGGGTGACGAGAGCGAGGTCACCATCGGGGGCCTGGAGCCGGGGCACAAGTACAAGATGCACCTGTACGGTCTGCACAGGGGACAGCGCCAGGGCCCCGTGTCCACCGTGGGCGTCACCGGTGAGTGCGGGCGGGCCTGCTTCCTTCTCCTCCCACCGCTGGCCCCCAGCTTCCCCTGAGGCCATGGCTGTCCCTTGCTGAAGTGGTAGCCTGAGTCCCCCCCACTGCTTGGGAGAGGCCCAGAAAGAGCAGTTCACTGGGGACCAGGCTATAACCAGCTTTGTGACCTTGAGCGATTTTAAACTTTCTGTGCCTCTGTTTCCTCAGGTGCAAAAGGAGAATAGTAACAGCTATCCCGCAGAACTGTAGTGGAGATTAAATGAGTTAACAGACATGAAGCACTAAGAAAGGGTCAGACAGAGCGCACATGCTTTCAGCGTAGCCATAAGGATGATTATAATTGACCTTGGTCTGGGGTCTGCCCCCAGGCTGGTTCCGCTGCTTAGCTGATCAGATGTGCACGAGACATCAGCCTCTTCGTCAGTGTAGCTGCCAAGTTTCTTTACCGCTCATCCAGTGACTGACTTTATAGCAAAAAGGAGCATCCCTCCATCCCCCTCGGGCCCAGGTTTGGGGCCCTCTGGTACTACAAAGGGCCCAGCCCAGGATGTCCTCTCCAGAGCCTCAACACCAGGGGCCAGAACTGAGGCAGGCCTCTGGCACTTGGGACTCTCCTGTTGACCTCTCCAGCTTGGTCACAGCGAGGGGTGTCTCTTTTCCCTTCGCTCAAAGACATGCCTTTTTCAAAAACATCTTTTACTATAAGAGGAAAGATTAAGAACTTAAAAGCAGAGAAAGAGGTGTTCAGAGCAGTTCATGGTTCAGAGGTACATGGTTCCTCCACCTCCACAAAGCCCAAACTCACAGTGACTTGGCTGGCTTAGTTTCCAGAACCTTCTACTCCTAATTTTTTTTTTTTTTTTTTTTTTTTTTGCTTCCTCAGCACGGAGAGTAGGGAGGGGGGAAAGCCACCCCTAGTTACTGTCCTGTGGGCCCGAAGTAGCAGGGTGGGAGACTCGTGCCAAGCCCTGACATGCCGCCAAGGTTTCTCTTTGGGTGCCCCTCTGTCTGCTGTCTGTCCCAGGCAGCCACACTGGGCTCTGTGAGTCCCTGTCCTTGGTCCCCAGGGAAGAACGGACTGTGTTGGGCGCTGACTGAGGCGGTGCAGTAAAGGAAAATGGAAATCGGGTATTTGACAGACTGAGTTCTGTTTATGGCTTCCCTGGTTCTCGGCTTCATGATGGAGCATGACGTTCATTGTCAGAGCAGGAAGGCGATGGGGAGCTGGAGCCTGCTGAGCTGCCCAGGGGGCTGTGCCCAGCCTATGGCACATGCTCTACCACTGCCAGGACCAGGGGTGAATACAGCCAGTTAGAAACATTTCTAATAAGAAAAAGATGATGTCCAATGCAGCGTGGGGAGCAACGTGTTCCTGGGTAGTGATAACTGCACATTTTCCAGTTAAGCCAAGCCACAACAATATGGCTTGTTTGACGGTGAGAGACAATTTCTCTTCCTCATGGGAAGACGTTCATGGGAAGACGTACAGAAAGGGCAGAAGTGAACCAGAAGTGGAGGCGACAGGAGGGATCAGAGTTGGAAGGAACATGAAACACTGCCAGGCCTGCTACCCGGTCCCTAGTAGACACTTGCTAACATGGCAGCCACTCCAAGCCCCCTCAGCTGCCTTCATCCTTGCCCTCTCCCACGCAGACTCAGCTCTTTCCGAGGCCTCCCAAACAGGTTTTCCTCTGTCCAGAGCCTGGTCTTATCCTCACACAGAAGCCAGAGATAACAGCTCTTGGGAGCCACACCCACCCAGGCCCCTCCTCCACTTCTTACTTCTGGGGACCACCTTCCAAGTTTGGTCACTATTGAGGAGTAACCCCCTGAGACTTAGCTGATTCTGGGGCGGTGGGACCCACTGCGTCCCGAGTTGGGCCTTTCCCAGCCAACTCATGTGGACCACTTATGAATTTAACAAACATTTGTGGAGCACCTGCTATGTGCTGGGCACCGGGGACAGAGCAGTGAACAGGCAAAGGGCCTCCCCAAAGAGCTCATGTTCTGGTAGAGGGAAACAGACACCAGACTGCACAAATCTGTCTGTGGTACCATCTGTGACAGTGAGTGATGAGACCTGGAGAAAAGCAAAGTCCAGCAGGTGAGATGGTGAATGGGCAAGAAGGAGGTGGGAAAGGGCCTCTCTGAGGGAAGAGCTGAAGGAGGGACAGGGCAAGGCAAGTGCACCTTTGGGAAGAATATCCCAGGGAAGAAGAAAGTGCCCTGACCCTCTGTGGAAAAGCCAAGAATGTCTAGAATGGTGGGGAGCTATGTGAGCGGTGATCATGTGGGACCTCAGAGGCCATTGTAAGGGCTTGGCTTTTTCCCTGAGACAGAAGTCATTGCAGGAACAGGCTCTGACTAATGTGTTAACAGTGGATCGGAGAGAGGGGGAGGGTGGAGGAGGGAGAGGATTTAGGAGACCCGTGTAGTCCCGTGAGACCAGTGGTGCTTGGAGATAGCACCATGGAGTGGAGTTAGCGAGGGCGGCTGGCCCCTGAAGCTTGTGCCTGCAGACCTTCCTCACGGGCTAGATGCAGGGTGTGAGGGGACTCGGGGATGACACCCAGGATGAAGTGGTGGCTTTGCTGAGGCGGGGAAGCCATGACAGTGGGTGTGGGGAGGAGTCTCCGTAAGTTTGAGACACAGACCAGGAACCCAAGGAAGATGCCAGGCCAGCACGAGTCTGAGGGTCCTGGGGGAGGGGACTTGGAGCCAGTGACCTCCAGATGGAAGTTCAGCCACTCTCCCAGGGTCTCGGTGACACCCCTCCCCAACCCCAGCGCAGCCCTAGGTCCTGGCAGGGACCTAGTGAGGGCTTGTGGCCAGAGAGATGTCGCCCATCAGTGTAGTTCTACATCGGAACCACCTCATGGACACCACAAAAACAGCAGACGTAACTACTAACAAGGGAGAGAGGAGCTTTTCCTAATGGCCTTCCACCATCTCTGTCTCAGCTCCACACCCAGAAGAGACCCCAGCCACAGAGCCACCCCTGGAGCCACGCCTGGGGGAGCTGACAGTGACAGATGTGGCCCCCAACTCCGTGGACCTCGCATGGACAGTTCCTGAGGGCCAGTTTGATTCCTTTGTGGTCCAGTACAAGGACAGGGACGGGCAGCCCCAGGTGGTCCCCGCGGATGCAGACCAGCGCGAGGTCACCGTCCCCGGCCTGGAGCCTGCACGCAAATACAAGATGAACTTCTACGGGCTACATGATGGGCAGCGCATGGGCCCCCTCTCTGTGGTAGCTGTGACCGGTGAGTGAGCAGGGGTGAGGCAGCTCCCATCCCTGGTTACCCAGAATCCCTCACCCCACAAACCCTCTCTCAGGTCCTGCCTCGGGGGCCTCCATACGTTCTTCCTGAGGTCATAGGCACTGTTCCCTGACTCCTTGGCTTCTTCCCTGGGCTAGAACCTTCCCTGCCCTCCAGTCCCTCTCCATTCTGCCCTCTCCCTCAGGCAGGAATGTCTTGCTTCCATCTGACCTAAATCTGACTGTCTGTCTCCCCTGATTGTCCACAGCTGTTCCCTTCCTTTCTCTCAAAACCCTGCTGTGACTTGGCCACGGCTGCCACCTTCCCCTGATGTTCTTTCTTAAATGACACACATCCCCTGAATCTCTTCTCAGAGGCCCTGAGTGCCCCAAGTGCTGTAGCCTTCCCTTCTCCCGGAAGTGGCCCCTACTCTTGGGTCCCTGGGGACAGGTTGCCTCCATTTTTCTGCCACGGTGTCTGATGAAATCTATGGACCCTTCTCAGAGCAGGGCTTTAAAATCTATAACGTAATTGCATAGGGTTAGAGAGGAAACCAATTATACTGATACTCAATTATCAAAATATTTTAATTCAAATTTATGGTTTAGTAATACAGGAACTTCTCTATCAGTTCATTAAATAATGAGTCTTAGGGGTATGGGTCATAACCTACCCACATTTCGAAGTAGGAATGCATGTAAACAGTACTTTGAAGTCTGCACGGTCATTCTAAAGTGACATGAAAATGGTTCCAGGTATGCTGACACCACAGTGAGCACCAGAGGAAATGCTGCATTTCAACTAGAGGTCAGGGAAAATAGAGACGTGACTGTGTCTCCTCTTAGCTCGAGGCCCCTTGAGGCCCTGGGAGCCCAGGAACCCTTCAGGGTGGTGGGGGGTTCTCCTGCCCAAGATCTCAGCCATGTTCTATGTTTTCCTGGATTCTAGCTCCCCTCCCCACAGCCCCAGCCACAGAGTCCCCCCAGGAGCCACAGCTTGGGGAGCTGACAGTGACAGACGTGACCCCAGACTCCGTGACCCTCGCCTGGACAGTCCCTGAGGGTGAATTCGATTCCTTCGTGGTCCAGTACAAGGACAGGGACGGGCAGCCCCACGTGGTGCCCGTGGATGCTGACCAGCGCGAGGTCACCGTCCCCGGCCTGGAGCCCGGCCGGAAGTACAAGTTCCTGCTCTATGGGCTTCAGGATGGGAAGAGACGCAGCCCAGTCTCTGTGGAGGCAAAAACAGGTGAGAGCCCCCCAAGCCCCCAGCAGCCTGCCCAGCCTTCTTCACATTGCCTAGTCTCTCTCCTTCTGCTGGTCTTCCCTGTGTCTGCCTCTTCCATTTCATTCGAAAAGCCACACTGCCCACCCCGGTTCAAGACAAATGAGAACCAGGAAAACAGGGCCAGGTCCTGGGTCTGTGCCCCCCACTCTCTTCCTCTCTTCTCATAATTTCCACTGCTGTTGAATGGGAGAAACCCCTTCAGGACCCTTCCTAGAAGGTGGGACATAGGAGACTGCGGGTGCTGGGGGAGGGCAAAGGGAGTCAGGAGCCCTTTCTTCCTCCTGGGCCTTGCAGCCCTCAGCCTTGTGCAGCCCTCGCCTCCTGAGAGTTTTGCCATCACCCACTTTCTTATCCTACTGGCTCAGGCCCATCGGGTCCCCTCTCTGCCTCCCCCAGAGGGCCCTTTTCCTCCTGTGCCCTCTTCCCAGAGCCTCGGAAACTGGGAAGCAGAGGAGCCCAGGGCCGGCTGCCCAGCCAGGCCCATTTGGGCCCAGCCCAGCTGTGCCCCTTTCCTGGGTTTCAGTCCAGGCCCTCCCCTGCCCCTGGGGGCTCCCTGATGCCAGAAAACTCTAGCAATAACAATGCTGTCAGTGTCCTCGCTGGCCAAGAAGGCAGGAGGCCAGCTCCTTCTCAGGCCTCAGCATGGCTTTGGGGCAGACACCAGATCCTTCCACCATGTGAGCTCCCCTTCTTCTGCCCCCACACCAAACAGGCAGTCCCCACTCCTCCACCAGGCCCTAAGAGGGCCACCTCAATCATAACATCCTGCTTTCTCATGGGCTGTGTGTACTCATCAGGGATCCTGTGTCCCCTCCGATGTCCCCAGGACCTCAGATTTCCCCAGGGGCCAGAAAATCACAAAGGGTAGGCTCCTTGGTAAAAAGAAATAAGTAAACCAAGCTGCCCCCCGATAGAAACATAGTCTCTAAGAGGTGGGAAGAGCCTGGACAGCAGCAGGAATAAGATAAGCAGGAAGCTAAGGATTCTTTTTTCCCAGAGATGTCCCATTGGCTAAGTGGAGGGAGGCATGGGCCAGTTGGGGATGGTGGCAGAGATGGGAGGTGATGGAAATATTTTGGGGAAGCACTGATCATTTGGGCAGTCCTGGGTTTTTCCAACTCTAGCGGGAAGCAGTCAAAGACTCATTCTGGAAAAAAATAGACACAAGAATCTTTCCTCCCTGTCAGCTGCCCAAGGTGACGCCAGCCTCGGGGCCGCACCCCGCCTTGGGGAGCTGTGGGTGACAAGTCCCACCCTGGACTCGCTGCGCCTCTCCTGGACAGTGCCTGAGGGCCACTTTGACTCCTTTGTGGTCCAGTTCAAGGACAGGGATGGGCCCCGCGTGGTGCCTGTGGAGGGCCACGAGCACTCAGTCACCGTCACCCCTCTGGACCCTGGCCGCAAGTACAGATTCCTCCTTTATGGGCTCCTGGGCAAGAAGCGCCACGGCCCCCTCACTGCTGATGGCACCACAGGTGAGGGCGTCCCCGCAGGGCCAGGCTCTGCCCCTGGAGCTCCCGGGGACACCAGCCATACCCAGCCGGGCCAGGGAAGCCGGTGGTCACTTGTGCTGGCTTCTGTCACAGTAGTTACTCTCCTCCCACAGTCCCACAAGTGCCAGCCCTGTAGGACTCAGCCACGGCAAAGTCCTGTCCCCGGACCTCTCAGTCCTGCCCTTTGAGGTCACCTAGGCTACCAGAAAAAGCTCAGCCGCCTTCTCCCTGTTTCCATCTCAGAGCCCAGGAGTGGTGTGGACGATGCTAGAACAAAGCATCCCTCAAAGCCCCATCTCGGGGAGGAGCTACAGGTGACCAGCGTGACACCAGACTCTGTGAGCCTCGCGTGGACGGTCCCTGAGGGCCAGTTTGATTCCTTTGTGGTCCAGTACAAGGACAGGGACGGGCAGCCCCAGGTGGTCCCCGTGGAGGGCAGCCTCAGGGAGGTCAGCATCTCGGGCCTGGATCCAGCCCACAGGTATAAGCTGCTGCTGTACGGGCTGCACCAGGGCAAACGTGTGGGTCCCATCTCTACCATCGCCTGGACTGGTGAGTGAGGCTGTGGCCGGAAGACGCCACCCCTCCTTCCGGCTTCAGCTCTCCTGGTCTGACCGAGCCAGGGGTTCTGAGCTTCTTATCTCCCTTCTTTTAGGGGAAGGGATAGTCTTATCGAGGCATAATTCACATACAATTTTATGTGAACAATGAGTTTTGGTAAATATGTAAGTCATGAAACCTTTACCACAGTTGCGATACTAAAGATTTCCGTTGACCATAGAACCCATTTCCCCGAGCCCCTTTGCCCTCAGTTCCCCCAATGCCAGCCTCTGTCAGCCACTAATTCCTTTCTCTCCTTACAGTTTTGCCTTTGTAGGCCTCTCACTTAACAGACGCGTACAATACATACTTGGCGCTTGGTTTCTAACACTTAGCATAATGCTTTGGGAATTCATCCCCCTGTTCCATAGTTGGTCCTTTTTATTACTGACCTCTAGCCTTCACCTCCTCCCCTCCATCCCTCTCCCTGAGAGCCTTGTGGAGACAGACCAGTCACCCATCTCTACCTGTCTCTCTGAAACAGCCCCCAGAGAACATACCAAAGCCGAGGCCCCAAGTCCTCCAGGGCCTGAGCCCCGCCTAGGGGAGGTGACTGTGGAGGAAGCGACACCAGACACCTTGCATCTCTCCTGGATGGAGACCGAAGGTGATTTTGACTCCTTCGAGGTCCACTATACAGACCAAGATGGGCAACTCCAAGTAGTCCGGATAGATGGTGACCGGAATGATGTCATCCTCTCTGGCCTGGAATCTGAGCACAGATACATAGTGAACCTGTACGGTTTCCATGACCAGCAGCGCGTGGGTCCTGCCCACATCGAGGCTCTGACAGGTGAGCAAGGAGAAGTCCACGACAGCTCCTTCCTCCGGGTGGCTGGGAGGGCCCAGAGGAGAGCAAAGTCATCATGGTCACCCAGCCCCTCTCTCAGGTCCTATGCTCTCTCTCTCATGTCTCTGTTCAGCCTCAAGGGAAGAGGAGAATGAACCTTCAGAGCCTCCCACCAAGCCCCGCCTAGGGGAGCTGGCCGTGACCGACGCCACCCCCGACTCCCTGCACCTCTCCTGGACCGTCCCCGAGGGCCAGTTTGACCACTTCCTCGTCCAGTACAAGAACGGCGACGGGCAGCCCAAGGCGGTGCGCGTCCCGGGCTATGAGGATGGGGTCACCGTGTCAGGCCTGCAGCCAGACCACAAGTACAAGATGAACCTGTATGGCTTCCACAGTGGCCAGCGCGTGGGCCCAGTCTCAGCCATTGGGGTGACAGGTGAGCCGTTGGCGGAGGATCTCCCCCTCTCGGTGATGGGTGAGTGGGGTGCAGGAGACTCCCATGCTCGAGGCTGAGCCATGGTGCCCTTTGTGCCTTCCCCCTCTCCCGGGGACTCCCTGAGGACGGAGGGGTCCTCCCATGCAGAGAGGGGCCCCTGGCTGGCCAGGGTCCGCTGCTGGCCAGGGTCCCCACGGCTGACCCTGCAGCCTGCCAGGCATGTTTGTGAGATGTTGGCTGAGCAAGCCCACCCGGCCCCAAGGATGGGCTTCTCTGAGCTGAAATTGGGGGCCCCCGGCCATGGTCACAGCTTCTCCATCCTTCTCCCAAGACCCGAGGCCATCTCCTGGGGGTCCTGCCTCACCTGCTCTGTGTCTGTCCTTATCAGCTGCAGAGGAAGAGACTCCAGCCCCCACCGAGGTGGAGGAGACGCCCAGCCCCACAGAACCCAGCACGGAGGCCCCGGAGCCCCCCGAGGAGCCCCTCCTGGGGGAGCTGACGGTGACAGGGTCCTCCCCAGACTCGCTGAGCCTCTCCTGGACCGTCCCCCAGGGCCACTTCGACTCCTTCACTGTCCAGTACAAGGACAGGAACGGGCGGCCCCAGGTGGTGCGTGTTGGGGGTGACGAGAGCGAGGTCACCATCGGGGGCCTGGAGCCGGGGCGCAAGTACAAGATGCACCTGTATGGCCTGCACAGGGGACAGCGCCAGGGCCCCGTGTCCACCGTGGGCGTCACCGGTGAGTGCGGGCGGGGCCCGTGGGGAAGCCGGCCCTGCAGGGCCACGTGCATGAAAACACATATTCTAGGCAGCACGTCTCTTTTGCACATCACATGGCCTGGGGATCTCGGTAAAGGGCCCATCAGATGCCACAGGCTTACACTGGGGCCAGAGGTTCCACATCCCTGATGCAATGCTGGTGCTGCTGGTCCAAGGACCACACCTTCAGTAGCAAAGCTCCTCACGACAAAGGAACTGGACGCCTTCTCAGGGTCTGTTGGAGAGAGTTGTATTGGCATCACTGATTCCTCCCAGAGGCTCTGCCTCCCTGTAGTTCACTGGAGGCTCAGGGACAAGCCAGAGAGGACTCAGGATGTAGCATCCTGACCGAAACACATCCAGGCCTTGTGGTTTGGGTGCTATCAGACTTCTGATGCCCATGGGTCAACAAGAAG
This sequence comes from Ailurus styani, assembly GCA_002007465.1. NCBI lineage: Eukaryota > Metazoa > Chordata > Mammalia > Carnivora > Ailuridae > Ailurus > Ailurus styani. The sequence goes on along the minus strand of LNAC01000697.1, from coordinate 626,573 downwards.
GGGTGCGCTGACCCAAGCACTGTGGGCGTTTACTGGGGTGAAGCTGATCGTGGCAGAGAGATAAGTTCTTATCACAATGGGGCTCCCGGGCGTGCGGAGACAGGCCCTGAACCAGCAACCAGGCAAAGGGGCATGTGCATGTGACAGGAAGCACTGGGGCCAGGCCAAGACTGGCCACATGCCCGAACCAGCGTGCCCGTGGGTGTCCACGGGACAGCTGACACCTGAGGCTAGGCAGGTGTTCGCCTGATGACAGCGCTAGAGTCAGAGCCACATCACGGCTGGTGGCAAGGCCTGGAGACTAGGCGTGTCGTGGTCCATGCGGGGCCAAGAGGGTTCTGCGTGAGCTCCTCTGAGTGGGGGAAGAGAGTCCCGAGATGGGGGTGGAGCAGCAGGAGCCGCTCAGAGGCCAGGGACCCGTCCCGGGGATAGAGAGGGCTGTTGCATGGTGAGCGAAGGCCGACGGCATCAGATGTGCAGTGAAAGGCTCGTCCTGGCCCCCATGAGGAACGGATGGGGCAGGGAGCCCAGGAGGGACACGGTGACCCAGGGGAGAAGCAACGGGGCTGGGGTGGGGCCCATGCCAGGCTGGTGGGGCTGCAGGTGTGGGGAACCCAGGAGGACTTGGGTTGGACTCTGAGTCTGATGGCCGCTCAGGACAGGAACAGATCCAGGAAGACTCCTCCGGGTTTCTGGTTGGGAAAGGGAGTTCTGAGATGTTTGGGAGCGAAGACATGAGCCAAGGAGAGTGAGATGGCAAGGGGACCCAGTGGAGGGAGGTTCAGGGCACAGCGTGCGGGGAGGTGGGTGCTGGAGAGAGCAGGAGAGGGGGCGGGGTGTGCGTAGGGGTCAGACGAGGGTAAGCGGCTGGGCAGGCTGGCGTTAATGGACTCTGAAGGTGACACTCTGCTCCTTGTTATTTTATTTTGTAAGACACCATTTCTATGCTGACGTGCGTGTCCTCACCCATCCCTGTGTGTCTCTGTCCACTTCCAGAATACGAAGCTATGACCACCGAAGCCCCATCCACCATGGCCCCCGAGCCTCCCACCAAGCCCCGCCTGGGGGAACTGGCCGTGACCGACGCCACCCCCGACTCCCTGCACCTCTCCTGGACCGTCCCCGAGGGCCAGTTTGACCACTTCCTCGTCCAGTACAAGAACGGTGACGGGCAGCCCAAGGCGGTGCGCGTCCCGGGCTATGAGGATGGGGTCACCGTGTCAGGCCTGCAGCCAGACCACAAGTACAAGATGAACCTATATGGCTTCCACAGTGGCCAGCGCGTGGGCCCAGTCTCGGCCATTGGGGTGACAGGTGAGTTGTTGGCGGAGGATCTCCCTTCTCGGTGATGGGTGAGTGGGGTGCAGGAGACCCCCATGCTCGAGGCTGAGCCATGGTGCCCTTTGTGCCTTCCCCCTCTCCCGGGGACTACCTGAGGACGGAGGGGTCCTCCCATGCAGAGAGGGGCCCCTGGCTGGCCAGGGTCCGCTGCTGGCCAGGGTCCCCACGGCTGACCCTGCAGCCTGCCAGGCATGTTTGTGAGATGTTGGCTGAGCAAGCCCACCCGGCCCCAAGGATGGGCTTCTCTGAGCTGAAATTGGGGGCCCCCGGCCATGGTCACAGCTTCTCCATCCTTCTCCCAAGACCCGAGGCCATCTCCTGGGGGTCCTGCCTCACCTGCTCTGTGTCTGTCCTTCTCAGCTGCAGAGGAAGAGACCCCAGCCCCCACCGAGGTGGAGGAGACGCCCAGCCCCACAGAACCCAGCACGGAGGCCCCGGAGCCCCCCGAGGAGCCCCTCCTGGGGGAGCTGACGGTGACAGGGTCCTCCCCAGACTCGCTGAGCCTCTCCTGGACCGTCCCCCAGGGCCACTTCGACTCCTTCACTGTCCAGTACAAGGACAGGGCCGGGCGGCCCCAGGTGGTGCATGTCAGGGGTGACGAGAGCGAGGTCACCATCGGGGGCCTGGAGCCGGGGCGCAAGTACAAGATGCACCTGTACGGCCTGCACAGGGGACAGCGCCAGGGCCCCGTGTCCACCGTGGGCGTCACCGGTGAGTGAGCGTGGCCTTCAAGGCTGAGTTAAGGTCTCGTTGGTGGAGTCCTCAGGGTGTCCTCCACTGGAAAGTCAGACTCCTAAAGCCTTACCAGCTCACCCTTTATCCAGTAGCCTATAGGACAGGCGTGAGGTGGGGTCACGACATCCGAGTGCCAGGCCTGTCCCAGAGAGGCCCTTGGCTGGAAGCCTCCAAGGCAGTGATACACTGACCCATTTGTGGCTTTTGGCTTTGCTGGGAACTCAGGAAAGCTCTTGTTTCTGTGGTTGGGGCAAATGCCATGAACTATTCAATCATTCAACAAATATTCATTAAATAAGATTCAACCTTACACAAAGAAGAATAGCATCGTGAACTCCCATATGTCCATTCCCCTGCTGCAGCCTGATACTAATTCCTGGCCGGTCTGGCTCATCCCCACTTGCTCACTTCCTGCCCTCCTCGCTCCAGAATGTGTTCTTAACTAACAGCTTATTATTTTTTTTTTTTTTAGAAAGAATT